>SKCR01015507.1:0-64415 GCA_019454045.1 Zanthoxylum bungeanum
ACAATCATGATGTAAAATATTCTATTAACAGTGTCTCGATGTTCTCTATGTCAGACATGAACTTGGAGATATTTTTTACCTGATGAAGTTTTGCCATGTTCTGATTGATACTTGTTGAAACCTTTGGGGGATATGGCACCTGTCATCTGATGTGCTTTGAGGTGCAGCATGAATGCTATGGAAGCAGTATTTGATATATTGAGATCTAACATGTTTATCTCATCTATTTTTATGGCAATTACCTGGAATGTTACATTCTAGTACATTTTGAGCTTTGAACTTTTAGTTTCCAGGACTCCATAATGAATAACTATCTTGTCATCTTGATTTGCTTCCTGCATTTGGAAACAGTATTAGATCATGTCATCTGATAAACTTCATCTGGTTCATGAGATCCTTTTATTTCAGTTTTATGTCCGTATATATATATATATATATGTGTGTGTGTGTGTTGTTATTGATTTGTTTGTTTTGGTGATTATGTAGCGGTATGAAAGATACAACTTGTTATTATGGATGCCATTTGGTTTTTATATGCATGCTCTTAGGTTGTTGGTATGGTTATTGTCAATAAGTGCTTTATGTGACAAAATTAGATTAGGGTTATATTTTGTATTTTTATTTGGATGTATTAATGTTTTTATTTATGAAGATATCGATTTTTTTTTGGAAGTCCATCTAATTCTTAACATTTGGTTTATAATTTCAGATTTTGTGCCAGATATCATATTGTTGGGGGATTGTTGCAGGCTTCTCAACAAGTATCATGAATTTTGGTGGGGGCATGACATTTGATGGGACTTTAAGAGTAGTTTTTGAAATATATATATGTTAATTTAAAGATTGTCTATGGAGTTTTGGTATTCATCATGTGATATTGTTGAATTGATTAATACGATTAATCTATTATATTGCGATTTTATATAAATGTAATTTTTTAGTTTTTATATTTCATTGAGTTGGTATATATATATATATATATATTTTATGATTAATTTAATTACAAAAAATAAGAAATATAATGTGAAATAATACGATTTTTAAATTTTAAAAGATATTGACGGATATTGATACTATAGTAACCAATAATTACTACACTAAAAATCAAATATATGCGATATACTGATACTGCAGTAACAAAATTTACTGACACTATAGTATCACTAAATACTGATGATATAGTGTCAATAATTTACTGACACTAAAATAGTGTGAGAGATTACTGATACCATAGTGTCAATAATTTTCTGATACTACAGTATTACGTTTACTGACACTAAGAATCACTGACACTAGAAACTAGTGTCAGTGATTCTGGCTGGCGGCAACACTGACACATTTATATAGTGTCAGTATTAAAACCCTTTACTGACACTAATTTAGTATCAGTAAAAGCCTTTTTTCTTGTAGTTGAACTTGTTCCTAGAACAAATCACTCCCTTTCCTCTCCCCACTAGCACTATTCTACTCTACCCAATTACATAATACATATAGAGAAACCTCATTTAATGAGGGGAATTAGGGTGAGAGAGAATACAAAGAGACAATAAGAGAAAGGCTGGACACGCAGGTCCAATTTATAAATTCTAAATTTACAATAATTTCTTAAAATTACCCTCCCTTCTAATATCCATCTGATATACACTATTCATACATCACATCCACATTCATTCATTCAAGGCATGTTTATACAACCAATCAAATCCAATTAATTAGTCTTAATTAGGTGACAATACAATGTTCAAACAATTGTTTGCATTTGCGCGAGTCCAACTCAATTTGAGAATAAATACTTATAGTATGAATTCACGAATTATATCGAACTACTCGTTAAATCCAATTTAAGTCGTATTCAATACTAATCCTATTATTTAATTCTAAATTAAATATTTACACTTTTATTGTGCTTTTATAACTTAGATTCCAAATCTAATACAATCGGGTCTCAAAGCCCAACTAACATCTAATGTCCGTTTAATTAAAGTCCGATGGGCTTTCAATTGATTTCTTTAGGCTTGGGTTTTGGTCAATGTATGGGTCAAACCCAATTACCAAGCCCAATAAGGAATCACCCATATGCCATAAAATCAATATCAAGCCCATAAGGCCCAATTAAACATAAAAGCCCATTTATTACATTTGGGCTTAAATGGTGTGATTTAGGCCCATTTTGGATCCAATCCAAATGGTCCAAATCTACTTGGCCAACCAAGCCCATTATGTCCAAATATAATAGTTTAGGCCCAATTCAAAATTAAGCCCAACTAACCAAATTTTAAAATTCCAAATTTTATAACTTAATTATTAAAGTGTATTATCATGATTAATCCTTTAAATCAATATTCCCAAAATATCAAATTAATCCATTAATCATATTTTTATCTTAAATATATGTCCAACATTATTTAATCAAAAAATCAAGTCCCTAATCCTCCATCAAGCATTCGGCCAAGGTGATTAAAATGGTTCCGATTTCGTTTTCAATCCAATCGAGTTACAAATCATCATTCCATATTGTTTCAAGTCATCTAATGTCTTAAAATTAAAAAATCATCTAGTCCATATGCTTGCATGTATTCGGCCAAGCCTCATTTGGGTTGGAAAAATTAATCCAATTTATTTTCCATGAAATTGATGATGTATAATCTAAATAACATACATCTAAGCATATTTAATCAAGCAAACTCATCAAATCATGCTTCATACAATTTTCCCCAAATAACATCCTAATATATTTGCATGCTCTTTAAGCTCAATGATACCATTGTTGGAAAAAATAACCAAGCCCCAAGATCAACAAGAACAAGCAAAAATATATAGTACATGAATGAATAAATTGAAGTATGGCGGAATCATACTCACAATACTTGAAAATGGATGCTTAGATGATGCGAAAACTCCTCCCTTGTGCAGTGAAGCTCTCGGCCAAAAGAAAAGAGGGACTCCAAGTCGAGTTTGATCCTTCCAAGCTCAAGGATTAGCTTCCCATATCACCTATGTATGATCCCTTGAAGGTGCTAGCCTTTGTTGTGATTTTGAATGCACAACTTCTTCAAATCTTGCCACAAAAATTGAAGAAAGGAGAGCCAAAAACTGCTTGCAAGTTTCGGCAATGTGAGAGAGAAAAGTTGAATGATTTTTGTTACAAAAAATCAATTTATATTTATGCCATAATATTATTAAATTAATAATAAACTTATGACACAAATTATGCAATGGCTTAGAGTGTCAAACACTCAATTTCCATGCAAAACCATTGAGTGCATTGTACACTATCTCCATGCAATGCATTAGAATTAAATAATGCATAATATGACATGTGTCATGTGGGCCCCAAACGTTTCCAAATGAAAGTGGGCCCACCGTGCACTCACGCGTTCGGGTTCGATATTTCTGAAATACCGAACTTACGTCGCGACGTTAATTAAATCGAATTTAAATAAATAATTGCGCCTAGCGAAATTATTATTTACGTCGCTAACGAATTAATTCTAAATTAACTCGTTTGCCCGAATTAAAATCTAATTTTAATTTCGCGTCGAAATCGAATTCGATTATTATATCGAATATAATAATTTTACGATTAATTCCAAATTAATCTTTTCTCTCTTATGTTAGTACTTTATCCAAGATAAAGTCTCTCCGTAATTAATCCAAGATTAATCGAGTTTGAATCATACGTCATTGGTGAATCTTCGGGAAGTGACCCAAGAGATCTCTGGATATGTTGGCAGTAAATACGGCCGTCAGATTATCTGAATATACGTACCAAGTACTACGTTTTTACCGATTTACAAGACAAGGTTAGCCTCTAGCAAAACGCCATGCCTACCCAATTCTCCAGAAATATTCTTATTGGAATATAAGATCTATAACAGGCGTAGTATACCGTAGTATAGTGTATATCGAACCAGTATCGGATGATCACATGTAAGGCCTGGGGCTGGAGATGTGTCTGCCCCGTACGATACACATATCGGACATCAAGCAACCAGTCTCTTTGAATCGGATAATCCTGACTTAGTTCATATTATCCCGATGGTTGCAACCATTATAGAGTACTAGTTCTGTATCCCTCGCGATCATCATCTCCATATGTCTGAAGTGATACTTCCATCTTGACATCACACCCAATACACTACGATTCTCGATAAATCCAGAAGAGGTGTACACAGAACCCGGTTAAAGCCCTGGACCACCAAAACTAAAGTTTACCGATTGTCGTAAGTACTAGCGATGCAAGTCTCAGGTTAAGATCATATGCACCTACCCTGAAGCGGACTCCCATAGACACGCAGACATACTACCAATGGGATTCCGCGGGGTCTATCCAGAGCGAAGCTGTTTTCCGTACCATCGGTAAAACACAACCTCCTACCGCACTTGCATAAGTATCCTATACTTAAATATATGAGAACTATGCCGTTGTGCCCTCACAACATGCACAAGTGCAGTACTAGTCTATTCCGCATTATCGATGTCCAATCTCGATAATACTACGACTATGGATATTTAATGATTAAACCTTTATGGATTGATACCGTCTCATATCATCACAATCCGGAACTAATCATAGGGACTCTTACCATTTATATCAAAGTAAATAAATTACAAAACGGTAAAAGGCAATTTCATTACTACATAGTTAATTTTGTACAATAATACAATATCATTTACAAAATAGTGACGCTATGGGTCATAACTGTCTAACAATCTCCCACTTGGCCTATAGCCAGTCACTCAAGCATCTAATACCTGAACTATGTATGTGTCGCTCAAACTTTTCCCGAGGAATTATTTCGTCAGCGGATCTGCAATGGTTGTCCTATGATGCGATCTTTTCGATCTTCATATCGCCACGATGTATGATCTCTCGAATCAGATGGAATCGTCGAAGAACATGTTTGGATCGTTGATGAGACCTTGGTTCCTTAGCCTGCGCTATGGCCCCGCTATTGTCCACAATACAATAAAACGGGCTCAGCTGCTAATGGAACTACTCCTAATCCAACTAGGAATTTTCAGATCCAAACCCGCTTCCTTTGCTGCTTCAGCTGCTGCAATGTACTCCGCTTCAGTTGTTGAATCGGCAACAGTATCTTGCTTGGAAGATTTCCAGCTCACTGCTCCGTTATTCATGCAAAATATGTACCCGGTTTGCGACTTGAAGTCGTCTCTGTCGGTTTGGAAACTTGCATCGGTATACCCAGATACCTCAAATTCTCCATCTCCATAGATTAAGAAAACATCCTTAGTTCTCTTAAGATACCTAAGGATACTCTTAACTGCCATCCAGTGATCCTTTCCTGGATCGGCCTGATATCGACTACACATGCTCAAAGCATAGGACACATCAGGTCGTGTACATATCATGGCATACATGATCGATCCACTGCCATGCATTTCATTTCAATGTCCAAATCATCCCAAAGGATCAAAAATGTCATATATGTGCAATAAACTTAATGTGGTACCAATTGTGATTATAAATACAATCAAATCATATTAATTAGGCGAATATTATAATTTTACCACATTTATTTTTTGAGCATTCCTAATGATTCAAACAAATTACCAATTAACTTGAAGAGTTTCATCAACACTCAAATCAAATATTTTAGCACAAAATGCTCAATCAATAACATGTTTCCCAATTATGTACAAATCATGTCAAAAATTTAAGAAAACTCAAGTAAGGTGGAGGACACGATACCAATGTCCCGTAAGCATGTATTTTACTTTTACCGTTATCATCAAGTGATAAATCTACCATTCATAAAACTTAGTCATTTTTTAGGTTGCATTTGATATTTTTCTCATTGAGATATTTTCTCACTTTGTGTTGAGTCTTTGGCTTTATTTGTATTTCTCATTAATTACTTTTCTCAAAGCTTCACCTACAAAATTATTCAAGCATATTTTGATACCCAAACTTTCTTCGATCCATTAGGGTTAATCTTGGTATTTTTGGGAACCATGTATTTACTTTTGCTTTCTTATATATGCAATCAAATATTTTATATCCTTTCCTATTGCGTGCATGACATGTGATATTTACATCACTAGTGACATGTGTATAAGATGAGGTGGATGCCTTTACAAAATGATTTTGAATGCAATTGGATCGATCATGTATGCCATGATATGTAAGGCCTATATCTCAAACCCTCACTTTTGAACACATATTTGGGAGCCATGAACATTTTAAAATTTTTCTCTCCCAAAGAGAATTTTGTTACTTTTGAATGCAATTTAACAACCTTTTTCATTTAATGCAATATTTTCATCATTCAAGGTGTTGCCACCCACATGTACTAGATGAGCTAGATTACATGCTAGACATGCTCTTTTCAAGTTTTACCTTCTCATCTTTTAAGCATATAATTCTTTTTCATGCATTTCATTTTCTCAACAATTGATGCATGATCATTTATTAAAGATAAATGCTCTTTTTTACGTAATTATGCTTCTTTATTAATAAGTCATATAATTCATGCATTTCAATGAATGTATTATCAAGCAATTCATTATATTCGGAGGAATCATGTACCTTTTTCTTCATCACTCTCATCTAGGAGGTCATCATCATCAATAGCCATAAAGGCAAGATCTATTGTCATCTCTTCACTTTCTTCATCAGATGAGCTAAAGTCACTATCGCTCCAAGTTGCTTTCATTGCAGTCTTTTTGAATTTTCCATTGAATTTCCTCATAAAGCAATCGAAAACTATGTTAATCGCATTTTTCACACCTAAAGCAGTGATTTTATCTTTTTTATAATTCTTTGGCCAATTGTCATATTTCTTCTCATCCATCCGAAATTTCCCTTTTGAATTCTTATATTTGAGGAATTTCTTGAAGCACTTTGTCAAATGTGCCAAGTCTTCATCACTATCATCCTCCTCATAACTTGAACTTGCACAATCCTCTTTTCTCACAAATGATTTAAGGGCAATCTCCATCTCATACTCTATCAATTTTCCCACCAAGTCATTCATCTTCAAAGTGTTCATATTATTCTATTCTTTTGATGGTGGTGGTACAAATCCTATATTCCTTAGGAAGAGACCTAATGATCTTCTTCACTTGATCATTTTATACTAATGTTTTTCTTAAAATACTCGGTTGTTTTATAACCATGGTGAATGTTGGAATCATCTTCTCAACATCTTCATTGGCTTCCATATTAAAGCTATCCAACTCACATATGAACCGATTGATCTTGGATTCTTGAACTTAACTAGTGGCTTCATTAACAATTTCCAATTACTTCTATAATTCAGAAGCATTTCTGAATTCTGGAAGTTTGTTGATTTGGCTCCAATCAATTGCATACAAGTGATGTTTGAGCACCTTTGCATTGTTAGAGGCTTTAATAAAGTCATCATCGGTCCATTCGGATTGCGATTTTGGAAATTCCACACCGTCGCTATCTCTCTTCATTGGCATTTTAGAACCTATAGTGATCACTTTGTATTGCTGCACATCAACGATAAGGAGATAAATTTAACATCCTCATCTTCTAATAATTGTAGTTGGTTCTGGTGTATAGAGGTGGTCTATTTGTCGAAGCTCCCTCAGTTCTGGTTTTTTGAGTTTGTAGAGACCATGATCTATTTTCGAACGATTGAGTCTTTGTTGAGAATACCTCGCTCTGATACCAATTGGAAATTACCAACAGCACTCAAACAATAAATTCAACTATACCCAAGTGGGGGTGAATTGGGTAATTGATAAATATCACAGAATTAAAATTCTTATCAATTTTAAGTCGCTTAGTTAGTAGCTTTACCGATTAAGCTTAGTGTACAATTTTCTCAATCACTGTACTCAATAATATATTTACCAAAGGCAAGTTACTAAATAATATGAAAATATAAAATAAACTTGCGATAAATAAAGAGTTCAGGGATAGAGAAAATGACACTGTATTTATAGTGGTTCGGCCAACAATGCCTATGTCCATCCTCCAAGCCGCGCTTGAAGTTTTCCACTATATAAATATGATTCTGTTGGAAAATTATGACCCATAGCATCACTATATGTACATAACTTGGTGTTGTTGTACAAATTAACTGTGTGACAAAGGAAACTGCTCTTTTATCATTTGTAATTAGATTACCGGGATATATAAATGATAAAAGTCCATATGATTAGTACCAGATTAATAAGATATGAGACAATATTAATCCACGTAAGGTTTAATCATTAAATATCCCAAGTCGTAGTATTATCGAGACTGGACATCGATAATGCGGAATAGACTAGTATTACACTTGTGTGTGTTATGGGAGCATAACGACATATTTCTCATATATTTGGGTATGGATACTCATGCAATTGTAATAGGAGGTTGTTTTTACCGATGGTACGGAAACAGCTTCGCTCTGGATAGACCCCTCAGAATCCTATTGGTAGTATGACTATGTGTCTATGAGAGTCCGAATCAGGGTAGGTGTATTTGGTCTTAACTTGAGACTTGCATCGCTAATACTTACGACAATCAGTATACTTTGGTTTTGGTCGTCTAGGGCTTTAACAGGTTCTGTGTACGCCTCTACTGGGTATACTGAGAATCGTAGTGTATTGGGTGTGATGTCAAGATAGAAGTATCACTTCAGTCATATGGAGATGATGATCACATAGGATACGGAACTAGTACTCTTGTATGCTGCAGCTATCGGGATAATATGACAAGGTCATGATTATCCGATTATAGAGACTAGTTACCAGAGATCCGATATGTGCTTCGTACAGGGCAGACACAATTCCAGCCACAGGCCTAGCATGTGACATCTGATACTGGATCGTAATACGCAATACTATCTATACTACACCTGATAAAGATTATATATTCAATTAAAGAATATTTCTGGAGAATTGGGTAGGCACGGTGTTTTGCTAGAAGCCAACCATGTCTTGTAAATCGGTAAGGACGTGGTACTGGTACGCATGTATTCGGATAGTCTGATAACCGCATTTACTGCCAACATATCCAGGGATCTCTTGGGTCGCATCCCGAAGATTCACCTATGATGTTTGACTCGAACAAAATTAATCTGGGATTAATTATGAGAGAGAAAATTAATCTAGGATTAATTACGGTAATAAATTAATCTGGGATTAATTAAAAGAGAAAGAATTAATCTATGATTAATTGTGTCGAGGATTTATCTGGGAATAAATTCTTCAAAGAGAGAGAACGCGATTAATTTAGAATTAATCGATAAAGTAAATTTAATAGTTAAATTAGATTTGACTATTTAATTTATTTAATTGGGCTAAAATAATATATTAGATATATTAATTGAAATTAGATTTCAATGCGGAATTAAAGTTGGATTTTAATTGAAGCGAACAAATTAATTCGCGAGCGACTTCCGTAATAATTTTGCTAGGCATTATTATTTAATTAAATTAGATTTAATTCTGTCGCGATGGAAAATTCGTTTAATCGGGTTAAACGAACCCGAGTCCGGAGTGTGTGGAGCAAGCCACTTGAATTTTGAATTAAAGTGGGTCCCACCAACTTACATCACATGTCAATCAAGTGTCAACTTGAGTGATGAAAGTGGTTGGAGGCATTAAATGCCATTTTTCCCTCCAACACTTTGCCTTTGCTTTTGGTTAAAAGTATATACACACTTTTGTTAGTTGACTAGGTTAATTTTTGTTTTAGAAACAAAACTCAAAACTCCTCTCTCTCTCTCTATCTTTCCTCTACCTTGGCGGAATGGCCTTGGAACTTCTTGGCCAATAGCCATGGTTCTTGGCCGAATGGCCTTTCCTCATCAAGGCCGATTAGATCCCTCTCTCCCAAGCTGAATATTGCTTCTATTTGAGGGCGATTTTGAGCTTATTTGTTCTAGCTAGCACTTAAATGAGTCAAGTGAAGGTGATAAGGATACTTACCCGAGAGTTTGGAACTCGATCTCAAGCTCCGTAGCTTCCAACACATCCAACAAAGAAGGAAAAATTTTGAACTCAATCCGATCAATGTGAGTATTTCGCAACTCCCTTTTGATTTATTCACACACAAATCATAACTTTATAGGGGAATTGGAATAACACTAACAATGGTATCAGAGCGATCTAAGTTTGATTTGGAATTCTAGGGTTCTTAAACTTTAATTTGGGAATTTTGTATTTGGAGCTTGATTTTCTTAAATTAATGATTTGGTTGAGCTTGGATGATGTTTAATTGGATTTGTATGTCATTGATTTTTTGAAAAATTGATTAGATTAATTTCCCCCAAATTCACATGCTTCGCCGAATATACCTAGAATTAGCTCATGGAAATTTTAGAAATTTGACATATTGGATGTGTTGTTGGCATGATAGAAATATTGAATGTTGATTTAAATTGGATTGAAATCAAATTGAATGATTTTTATATGCCTTAGCCGTGAGCCTTGATGCATGTTATAAGATTGATTTTGCTTCAATTTGTGTTAGACATGAATTGAAAATGTAGAGCATGATTAATTGAATTAATTAGTGTTTTGGAAGCATTAGATTAATTAATTAATTATGGAAATTACACTTGAATTGAATTAATTTGTAATTTGGAATTATGAATTAATTTAATTTATTGTAATTGGGCTTAATGGAGTTGGTTGGGCCAAGTTTGGTTTAGGATAATTGGTTGGATCCAATTGGGCCTAAAACCATTTCCATAAAGTCTAAATATGACAATTGGGCCTTTAATATTTTTAATTGGGCCTAATGGGCCTGAATTGATTTTGGCATAGGGTGATTCCTAATTGGGCCTTGAAATCTTGGGTTTGACCCATAATTGCCAAAGCCCATGCCTAAAGAATTAATTGAAAGCCCATTGGACTTTAATTGAATAGTGTTGGATATTAATTGGGCCTTTGAGACCCATAAAGATTGGATTTAGAATCCAAGTATAAAAGGCACTTTTAAAAGTGTAATTATTTAATTTGGAATTAAATATGAATTAGTATTGAATATAATTTAAATTGGATTTAAAATTGTAGTTCAATATAATTCAAGAATACGTACTTTGAGTATTTATTCTTAAACGAGTTAGACTCGCGCAAATCAAATCGTTGTTTGAACATTGGATGGTCATTAATCAAAGATTAATTAATTGGATTAGATTGATTGATAACATGCTTTGTGTGAATACTTGGATGTATGAATGAATAATGTATATCGGATGGATATTCGAAGGGTGAGGGCAAATTTGGAAATTGTTGTAATAAATTTAGAATTTATTAAATTGGACATGCGTCTCCAGCCTATTACCTCTTTTCTCATTGTATTTCTCTTCTCACCTATTCCCCTCAATGTAAATGTGGTTTCTTTAGAAGTATTATGTAATTGGGTAGAAGTATGAATAGTGCTAGCGGGAGAGAGGAAATGGAGAGATTTGTTCTAGGAACAAATCTGTTGTATATCCATCAGCATATCATTATTAATTTTACTACGCCTTATTATGCTTTTAGAATGCATGCTTAAGGGTGTATGATGAGACCTAATCAAAGATAATTAATTGGTTGCCAATTACGCAAAAAAACCCTCAAAAAATATTAAGTGTTTTCCTTCCATTGAGTGATTCATTCTCAAGATCCAAGATTGGCACTGGTTTGTTGGCCAAAGTCAAGACCTTTGTCCATCACATATGTGTTTGAATCATAAAGGCTTTGTTCCATATCGTATGTCTTCTCCAAGTTGTGATTAGTTGGCCAAAGTCAAGATCATTTCTTGTCCATCGACATCGATTACCAAGCTTTCCAAAGTCAATAGGTCCCGCTTAACTGGAATCATTAAGCTTCTTATGCCAAAGCCAAGGCTTAGTTGATTCAGAGGAAAAATGTTAGGGAATATATCGGATATATTGGCATATATTGGATATATGTTTCAGACTTGGAAGTCCACCTACTGGATCTAGGAATTGGATGGGATCCAATTGATCTTAGAGATCTACCTAGTTAAGTTTCATACAACTTGTTGGCCAAAGTCAAGGTTGTGTGTTATTTAACGGGATTCTAGCCCACTAGGAAACTAGGTTTCCCTAGTACTCCACAGAGGGTTAGAGGCTCGCCAAAAAATAGTGGGAGGCATGTATTAAATTTGCAATTTCGTTTAAATACTTGCTAATACGCGCTCATTTAATTTTTCGTCATTAATTATAAAATATATTAGTTGGACTAATATTCAATTGTTGTTTTAATTTAACAGTTGGACTGTATTCAAACTACTTCATTTGTAGTTGGTTATATAATTGGATTATAGTAATCAATACATCTTAATATAACCGAACAATTGTAGTTGATTATATAGTTAGACTATAGTAATCTTTGCATTTAATTGTACCCGAAATCGTTGATTGGATAGTTGGACTATAGCAATCAAGATGACTGAAAGATTAGCGTTTAAAACATAATCCTGGGTGAAAATGTACTTAAACGGCTTTAATTTTCAGATTGGGAATAGAACTTTAGGATAGTCCTGGGAGATGAGAAGTTATTCTATTTGATAGAGAAACCTCTAGAGCATAAGCCCGAAGTTGAGCATGTTGGTTTCTATTAAGGTACCAAGATCAATTATAAGCATGAATCAAGTGTGAATAACAATCGAAGAAGTTGCGGAATACTCACATCGATCGGTTGAGCGACACAGAGACATTAAAAACGAAATTCTGCCTCCTTCACTACATTCGGCAGTGAGCAGATTTGCTCACTGGTTTGGCCTTCGTTTGGGTCCTTCGTCAAGCTCCGAGCTTCGTCGAACGGTTCCCGGCTCATGGGTGGACTTCCCTATCACCTTCGCATGTCTCGTAAGTGTGCTAGCACTTGAGATTTTGCCACAAAATCCCACTCTTTGCTTCCCTATCTGCTCGGCAAAAAACAGAAGAAAACCCACTGGTTTGGGCGTGAGAAGAGGGAGAACAAAGAGAAAAGGAAAGAAGTTGTGTAAGTTGTTCATTTGATTTCCAAAATCCAAAATAAACATTTAACAAATTTGTGTATTTGCTTTCTAAAAGTCAACACAACTTTTGGCTCCAAAATAGCATTAAATGCTAGCCAACAACTTCCATCAATCAATCAAAATCAAGTGACAAGTGATCACATCACTCAAAGTGACATTTGATTTGACGCTTGATATGACTAATGATTTGACGCTTGATTTGATGTGCCGCACTCGAATTTGAAATGCGAATGCGCTCGTAAATAATCTCGGGCTCGGGTTCGCTAATTCCAAATTAACGAATATTCTATTGCGTCGTAATTAAATGATTACGCCTAGCGAAGTCACTATTCATGTCGCTAACGAATTAATTCTAAATTAATTCATTCGCCCGAATTAAAATCTAATTTTAATTCCTCGTCGAAATCCAATTTCGTTTAATATATCAAATATATTAATTAATCGATTAATTCCAAATTAATCGTTATCTCTCTTTAATGATATTTTATCCCAGATATACGTCATCGGTGAATCTTTGGGAAGCGACCCATGAGATCCCCGGGTATGTTGGCAGTAAATTCGGTCGTCGGACTATCCGAACACGTAAGTACCTCGTACTACGTTTATACCGAATTACAAGACAAGGTTGGCCTCTAGCAAAGCGCCATGCCTCCCCAATTCTCCGGAAACATCCTTACAGGAATAAAGGATCTGTACCAAGCGTAGTATACCGTAGTATTGCGTATTTATGTCCAGTATCGGATAATCACGTGCTAGGCCTGGGGCTGGAATTGTGTCTGCCCCGTACGAAACACATGTCGGATGTCTGGCGACTAGTCTCTATAATCGGATATACATGACCTAGTCATAATATCCCGATAGCTGCGCAGCATTTAAGAGAACCAGTCCCGTATCCTACGTGACCATCATCTCCAAATGACTGGAGTGACACTAACGTCTTGACATCACACCCAGCATACTACGATTCTCGATATACCCAGAATCGGCGTACACAGAAACCGGTTAAAGCCCTGGACGACCTCAACCAAAGTATATTGATTGTCGTATGTATTAGCGGTGAAAGTCTTAAGTTAAGACCAAATACACCTACCCTGATTTCGGACTTCCATAGACACATAGTCATACTACCAATGGAAATCTGAGGGGGTCTTATCCAGAGCGAAGCTGTTTCCCGTACCATCGGTAAAACACAACCTCATATTACACTTGCATGAGTATCCTATACCCAAATATATGAGAACTTTGTCGTTGTGCCCTCACAACACGCACAAGTGTAATACTAGTCTTTTACGTATTTATCGATGTCCAATCTCGATAATACTCTGACTAGGGATATTTAATGATTTATCCTTCGTAGACTGATACTGTCTCATATCATTCTCCGTCTAGGAAAAAATCACAAGGACCTCTCATCATTTATATATCTAGGTGATCTAATCACAAATGATAAGAGTGCAATCTCCTTTGTCACATAGTTAATTTGGACAACAACACCATGATCTGTACAAATAGTGACGCTATGGGTCATAATTGTGCAACAATCTCCCACTTGGCCTATAGCCAGTCACTAGAGTGCTTGACACCCGAACTATGTACGGTTGGCTCAAATTGCTGAGAAAAGGTTTTCGTCAGCGGATTTACATGATTATCTTCTGATGCGATTTATACTATCATCACATTGCCACGATGTATGTTCCGAACGAATCAGATGAATATAGAAGTATGTATCTGGATCGTTGATGAGACCATTAATTCTTTAGCCTATGCTGACGCCTAGCTCAGCTGCTAACAGAACTATATCTAATCTAATTAGATTTTATATCGACCCAGAAGGCTTCTATTGCCGCCTCAGCTGCAGCAATAAACCACATTTGTTGTTTATTCGGTAACAGTGTCTTGCTTGAAAGATTTCCAGCTCACTGTACCGTTATTCAAACTGTATAGTGCCGTTTGCGACTTATAGTCATTCTATCAGTTTAGGAAACTTGCTACAGTGACCCCAGTCACTTCAAGTTCTCCTTCTCCATAGACTAAGATATCATCCTTAGTTCTCTAAGATACTAACGGATGCTCTTAACATCAATCCAGTGACTATCACTTGGATTGGCCTGTTTGTGAATCCATATGCTCAAAGCGTATGAGACACCAGGTCGCGTACATTTTTCAATGTACGATTTCTCGGAGAGTTTTCTCGAAAGCCAAGCTTTCACCGATAGTTTTTATGGGAATATCATTTCCAAGAAATGACATATTATCATTATTTATTTAGGACGGCAACTGTCAGTGCGCTCCCACTAACCCTCTTATATACACAAGAATCATTTCGTTTTGAATTAAATATAATCTATTATGATTACATGAAAACGAAAATTCCAAGAACCTAATGCTTGCTTCAATCCAAACATGGATCGAAAAACCCGCAAACCTTGTTTGCTAGTTTTGGTACGACAAAACCGATAAGATGTTGTAAACATCCTCCAAAAGGTTTCCTTTTCAGAAAAGCGATTTTCCCGTAAAGCTGCCATATTTCATACATGAAACATGCAGCATTAGCAAAAATTATCCATGTATGTCTTCCTTGAAGACTTATAGTACCAATAGGCACAATGTCTTGATGTACATCAACTAGTATCCAAACTTGGTTGATATACATGGAATCCATTCGGACTCATGACACTTTGTCATAATAGGGAGTCGATACCTTGTATCATTTCCTCATACGTAGTCAGTTGGTATACCTCAAAAGATAGACATCTTTAAGAGGTGAGATCAGAAACCCATACCCCAGGTTGTTTTCGGACTCTCTCCGACATATGCGGTTTTTGTGTATACGAAGATTAATGGTATAGTTTCATCCTTGATGAACTATTTTGTGTTCCATTAGGATTCGATGCATGGAATAATATTACTCTGATTTTCATCGAGTTTTACTATCCTCCCACTTACCACTGCATATCGGTATTCCTCTCAGGAAAATCACATGGTGAGCAATAATCTAATTGTTCTCAAGTGAGTTTTATAAGTACAATACTTTGGTATCCCTAGGATAACCTATAATTGGCACTTATCCAATTTGGGTTTTAGTTTGGTATCACCCAAACGTATACTCAGTTCGGACACACCGTCACTTTGACGTGTTCCGGGAGGAGTCCTCATTTGAAATAATACTTTACTCTTTCAAGTATATTAGAAACTTATTGCTTAAGTATTTTCCATTACGGTCTTACCGTGACGTTTTAATACTTCAGCCGATCTATTTGTCTATTTCGTGTCGAAACTTAAAAGTTTCTGAATTGTGTTTCTTCAAAAGAAACACATAACCATAACGTGATGCAACATCCGTAAGGTCACAAAATTTTCATATCCACCTCCAGCCTAGCTAGACATGGGCCCACATGCTTCACTATGAACTAGGGCTAACAGGTCGGTGGCATTTACACTTTTATCAAGTAAAGGTGTTTTAGGCACTTTGCCCAATAAACTAGATTCGTAGACTTTATTTGATTGGGATCAAAACATTCCTAGTACCCACTCTTCAAAAGTGTGGATAAACGAGTCTTGTTTAATTGTGTCCCCGACAACAATGCCACAATTAGTTTCTTCTGATCAAATCAGTTGAGCTATTTATTTGTCATATATATATTCGAGATTTGTTTATATTCAAAATATAAATTCTGTTATTCACATCTAATGTGTTTATCTGAATATCATCTTTATATAATGAAACACTTTAGTGTTCTAAAATATAAAGGTTCACCCGCAGCGGGTTAAACACTGATATAAAGATAACGTTTCTAGTCAAACTAGTTACATTATAACAGTTCCCTAATTTAAGTACACACCGAGGGTATTGCCTAAAATTAGGTATCTACGGTTAAAACAATGACTTTCGTCCCATTTCCAATTCGCAGATAAATCTCAACTGAAGTCAGTATCCTGCTCACAGCAGATTCGGAACATCAATATATATTTATGTATCACACTAAGTATTTAAAATCCAATTTTAATACTAGTAGTGAACATAATCTTGACAAACATATTTGAATTCATAGCCTTACTCGTCTTCAATTCCTTCATGTCTGCTTTGTCCAAACGGCAGTCACGCTTCCGCGATCCCGTTTGCCACATTTAGGCAGACATTTTGGGATATGTCTTTTATCTTCCCAGAAGACTATAATGAAGTTGCCTTTGCCAGTTTCAACACTCCAGAAGCCTTTGGCCAAGCCTTGGCCTTCTAGAATATCGAAGTAAATTGCGCCTAGCGCTACTTGCCTTATTGCAAATTTTGACTTTATCTCCTTGAGAATAGTCATTAACCCTCCAAGAGTTAACTTTCGCAATTTAGTACTTCTTTAATCTAAAGATTGATTTATAAAGATCCTTCAATTTCAGTATCATACTTTAAGGATCTAATCCTTAGTTCTGATTCAGAAATTAAGGAGTCTACTGCGACAAGCTAAATGGATTAAGCACTTAAGTTATCATTACATAATCTTCCTAAGATTATGCTCTACTATTTGCTTAACTCCGGGCTTTAGGCATAATATTATTTTATCAAATAAAATAACTTATCATTTTCCAGGACCATCCTGAAATTTTATTCCCAATTTGAAAATTAAATTATTTAAATACATTTTCCCTAGGATTATGTATTAAATGTCAATCTTTCAATTTAATCTTGATTTTAATAGTCCAACTATTTAATCAATGATATCGGTACCCTTTTAAATATAATGATTATTATTGTCCAACTATATTAATCAATATTTTAAATTGTTTGAATATAGTCCAACTATTTATTAAAACAACATTTAAATATTAGTCCAACTAACATTTAATATCTTTGACGAATGATATTTGTTTGAGCGCGTATGGCGAGTAATTGAACGAATATTTCAAATTCAATTCTTGCCTCCCACTATTTTTAGGCGAGCCTCTAACCCTCTGTCGAGTACTCGGGAAACCGTGTTTCCTAGTGGGCTAGGATCCCGTTAAATATCACACAATCTTGAATTTGGCCAACAAATTGTATGATAATTAACTAGGTAGATCTCTAAGATCGATTGGATCCAATCCAATTCCTAGATCCGGTAGGGGGACATCCAAGTCCGAAACATATATCTTATATATGCCAATACATCCAATGTATTACCTAACTTTTTCCTCTGAATCAACTAAGCCTTGGCTTTGGCACAACAAACATAGTGATCCCAGTCAAGCGCGGCCCATTGACCATGGAAAGCTTCGTAATCAATGTCGATGGACAAGAAGTGGTCTTGACTTTGGCCAACAAACCACAACTTGGACAAGATACTGATATGGAACAAAGCCTTCCTGATTCAAACACATCTTCAACAAACAAAGGTCTTGACTTTGGCCAACAAACCAATGCCGTCTTAGATCTTGAGTAAGAATCACTCAATGGAAGGAAAAATGCTTAATATTATTTGATGGTTTTTCGCGTGCAAATTGGAAACTAATTTATTATCTTTGTTAAGGTCTAATCATCATACACCCTTAAACATGCATTCTAAACACATAATAAAGCGCATATGAAAAATAATAATGATATGCGGATGGATACTTTACACAATTGATCCTAGATCAAATCTCTCCCTTTCTCTCTCCCGCTAGCACAAGTATCACTTCTACCCGTTACACTACACATCTAAAGAAACCTCATTTACATTGAGGGGAATAAGTGAGAAGAGAATACAAAGAAATGAGAGGTAATAAGGCTGGACACGCATGTCAAATTAATAAATCGAATTTATTACAACAATTTCTAAAATTGTCCCACCCATCTAATATCCATCCGCTATATATTATTCATGCATCGCAACCATGTATTCACACAAGCATGTTATCAATCAATCTAATCAAATTAATTAATCTGATAATTAGTGATCATCCAATGTTCAAACAACGATTTGATTTTGTTCGAGTCAAACTCGTTTTGCGGATAAGTACTTAAAGTACGAATTCTTGAATTAAATTAAACTACATCATTAAATCCAATTTAATATGCATTCAATTATAATTCGCATATTTAATTCTAAATTAAATATCTAAATATCACACTTTATTAATGAACTTTTACGACTTAAATTCTAAATTTAATCGCAACGGGTCTCAAAGCTCGATTAACGTCCAACGTCAATTTAATCAAAGTCCAATGGGCTTTTAATTAATTTCTTTAGGCGTGGACTTTTGGTCAACTCGGGTCAAATCGAAAACCAAAGTCCAATCCGGGAGTTACTGTTGGACAATTATAACCCATAGCGTCACTATTTGTACAGATCATGATATTGTTGTACAAATTAACTATGTGACAAAGGAGATTGCACTCTTATCATTTGTGATTAGATCACTTAGATGTATAAATGATAGGAGGTCCTTATGATTAGTTCCTGGATTGAGATGATATGAGATAGTATCAGTCCACGAAGGATTAATCATTAAATATCCCTAGTCGTAGTATTATCGAGACTGGACATCGATAATGCGGAATAGACTAGTATCGCAGTTGTGCGCGTTATGGGAGCACAACGGGATAGTTCTCATATATTTAAGTATTGGATACTTATGTAAGTGTGATAGTAGGTTGTGTTTACCGATGGTACGGAAACAGCTTCGCTCTGGATAGACCCCTCGGAATTCCATTGGTAATATGACTATGTGTCTATGGAAGTCCGACATCAGGGTAGGTGTATTTGGTCTTAACCTGAGACTTGCACCGCTAATACTTGTGACAATCAATATGCTTTGGTTTTGGTCGTCCAGGGCTTTAACCGGTTCTGTGTACGCCTCTGCTGGGTATATTGAGAATTGTAGTGTATTGGGTGTGATGTCAAGACGGAAGTATCACTCCAGTCATAGTGGAGATGATGTCACGTAGAATATGGAACTAGTGCTCTTAAGTACTGCAGTCATCTGGATGATATGACTAGGTTATGTTCATCCGATTATAGAGACTAGTTACCAGACATCCGACATGTGCTTCGTACGGGGCAGACACATTCCAGCCCCAGGCCTAGCACGTGACATTCGATACTAGATCGCCATACACGATACTACGTATACTACACCTGACATAGATTATATATTCCAGTAAGAATATTTCTGGAGAATTTGGTAGGCACGGTGCTTTGCTAGAAGCCAACCATGTCTTGTAAATCGGTAAGCACGTGGTACGAGGTACGCATGTTGTTAATGGTGTTTTCAGGCACTATGTTATTTAAGCAGCACGACAGGGGTAAAAAAGGTAATTCACTTCTCAGTCAATATCATTAATGCCGACCCGACCACTAAGAGCCAAACAGTAAGTGACCGAGCACTATATGATCGGTAACCGAGCACTTCGGTTCAGATGACCGGGCAATTATTAGATCGCTAGCAGCATTCTCGGTTCAAAAGACCATTATAGCCGACCATGTAAATATCGACCATATGGCGAGGCATGTTCCAGAAGACAAAACATCATATTTCCACGAGGAAAGGGATAAGTTATCCTACTTTCATGGGGTAAACTAGTTAGTCAGTGTCCTAAAAGGATAAAAGAAGTAAAGGTAGTTTTAAAAGTATGAATCCTGATAGGAAAAGGAAACCATCTCCAACTGGGAATTCTTGTACAAATAGGAATCTGATTTCTTCACCATTATAAATAGGAGGGTAGAGTGAGTGTAGAGAGGGAGAGAACCAATATCAGGATCAGAATCATTACCATCAGACTTGTAAAAAACAAGGAGCAGAGCTGATAAGCGTGTTCGAGTAATAAAAGTATCATCCTTTTTGTGCCCGTGGACGTAGGTCGGACCAAGATCCACCGAACCACGTTAAATCTCTTTGTCGATTGGCGTATTATTTGTCTTTTGCTAAGTTTGCTTTTGGTCCCCCATAACCAAACAAATTCACTATTGAGGGAGGATTGTCTCGGGAGTAATATTCCCATATTGCCCTGAGACCAAAATCAGCCGTCAACATTTGGCGCCGTCTGTGGGGAACTCAACAAAAAGCGGTTCGTGTAGTAAGACGATGGTAGAAGGCGGAAATCACCAATCGTCGGGGAATCCGGCCACAGATTGGATGAAGAAGATAGAAGAAAGTATAAGGAATGACAGGGAGGATAGTCAGGCCCTCCTAAAAACCATGATGGACCGACTGGAGAGAATGGAAGGGTGAACCGGGAGAAGCCTAAAACTAGAGCTAATCAAAGAAGAGGAGAGATAGCAAATGGAAAGAGGGTTGTGGATACAAGTGAGGACGATGGACCTAGGAGGAGGGGGCCTTACGGGATAAAATCCATAGTTGTGGAAAATGATTCACAAGCAGAGGACAGATTGGAAGAAGAAGAAGAGAGACTTTCGACAGATTCCTCTTATGATAGTCTCCGCTACACTAGAAGAGGAGACACAGAGTACGACGAAACTGTGTGAGAGATTCCAATGCGTAAGGAACATCGTACCCGGGGCAACAGACAAGAAGAAGAGCACAGAAGGCGACATGGCGGCCCAAATAGCGAGGTAAAATATTGGTTAAAGAAAGAGATGGACAAGTGGAGGACAAGCCTCAAAACAGATACAGGAGACACCCAGGAAGGGATCGGGATCGCATGCAGAAGTCAGAAGGCAGCCCGCAGCTGCTTTGCAACTCTCTCACGAGAAACCCTCTGCATTGAGGAGGGTACCAAAAAACGGCAGAGGAATGAAGACGGAGGAAAAGCTAGTGGAGATCCTAGTCCTCGACCAAACAGAATAGCCCGGCTAGCGGCGGTTGAGGAATTAGAAGGGATAGAACTCTTCAGACCGGAAAAAAACATAAAGATAGGGGGAGGCTTGGACAAGACCCTGAGACAAAGCCTACTAGAATGTCTAAAAGAGTATCCGGACATCTTCGCGGGGGACATATTCAACGCCCATTACAGAGGACAGTTGGCGCCGAGGCCACTTCAACAATCGGCTCGGGGTTGGAGTTCATTCCGTCGAGGCCACTTCAACAATCGGCTCGGGGCTGGAGTTCGTTCCGCCGAGGCCTCTTCATCGGCTCGGGGCTGGATCTCGTTCCGCCGAGACTGCTATACTATTTGACTCAGAGGTCTGGTTACGTCCCACCGAGTCGTGCTTATTGGCCTGGGGACGGAACATTCCCCCAGAACCAAATGTCTCTTTAGCTCGGGGTCCTCAGAATATTTAGGGACATACTCGATGCATAGGATCCGTGAGAAGCATAGCACGGGGATGGATGATCCCCCGTGGCGATTGCTTGCTCCAGTGTTACCGAACATAAGGAGGAATATGCCCTTAATGATTCGAAACACTCTATGATCCTCACTTACCTGATGTAATGGATCCGTGAGAAAGCATAGCACGGGGAGAGATGATGCCCCCGTGACGATTGCTAGCTCTAGTGATGACGGACCTCAGGAGGAATGTGCCCTTAGTATCTCAGACACTCTTTGATCCATTCATCATTTGGATCCAAGAGAGGCGCAGCACGAGGATGCGTTGTGCCCCTGTAGCGTGTGCCTGCTCCAGCGTGGTAAGGAGGAGCCCTCGCATAATACACAGGCTCCATAGTGACCCGACATATAGAGGATGTGCCCTTACCATTTTAAACGCTCTCTGATTCAAATCCTGGTTCACCGGGACACTGAATTGAAAGGTTCAGAATTGTGTTTTGGAGGCCTCGGGCAGGACACTGTTTCGAGGCATCCGTGCTGTTGTTTACACTTGTGAAAAGTTTTGCTTTGGGACAAGTGCTAAGTCACCCCCACCTTTTAATTTTATTTTCCAGAGATTTGTTTTTTTTTTCACTGGTCTGGTAAGGGGACGCCCGTGCCAGATTTGGTAGGGTTTCAAAAGGTTGATTCACTTCCCTTCTGAATAAGTCCCACTTGATTAATCGGCTCAGGGCTGGATTCGTTCCGCCGATGCCACTTGATTAATCGGCTCGGGGGTGGATTCATTCCGCCGAGGCCGCTTGGTTAATCGACTCAAGGCTGGATTCATTCCGCCGAGGTCAGATGTTTTCTTTCCGGCTCGGGTCTGCTCTTGTACCGCCGAGATCGATGTTTATTTCAGATCGGAGTCGGGTTACGTCCCACTGAGTCGGCTTCTTCAGATTGGGGATGTAACATTCCCCCAAGTCCAAGTGCCTTTCTCAGCTTGGGGTCGGGGTACGTCCCACCGAGTCAGCCCTTCGGACTGGGGACGTAACATTCCCCCAGGTCCAAGTGCCTCTCTTCATTCGGGGTCGGGTCACGTCCCACCGAATCAGCCCTTCGGACTGGAGACGTAACATTCCCCCCAGGTCTAAGTGTCTTTCTCGGCTCGGGGTTAGGGTACGTTCGACCCAGTCAGCCCTTTGGACTGGGGACGTAACATTCCCTCAGGTCCAAGTGCCTCTCTTCATTCGGGGTCGGGTTATGTCCCACCGAATCAGCCCTTCGGACTGGAGACGTAAAATTCCCCCAGGTACAAGTGCCTTTCTCGGCTCGGGGTCGGGGTACGTCCCACCGAGTCAGCCCTTCGGACTTGGGACGTAACATTCCCCCAGGTCCAAGTGCCACTCTTCATTCGGGGTCGGGTTACGTCCCACCGAATCAGCCCTTCGGACTGGAGACGTAACATTCCCCTAGGTCCAAGTGCCTTTCTCAGCTCGGGGTCGAGGTACATCCCACCGAGTCAGCCCTTCAGACTGGGGACGTAACATTCCCCCAGGTCCAAGTGCCTTTCTCAGCTCGGGGTCGGGGTACGTCCCACTGAGTCAGCCCTTCGGACTGGGGATGTAACATTCCCCCAGGTCCAAGTGCCTTTCTTCATTCGGGGTCAAGTTGCGTCCCACCGAGTCAGTCCTTCGAACTGGGGACGTAACATTCGCCCATGTCCGAGCATCTCTCACAGCTCGAGACAGGATCACATGCCATCGAGCACATCATCGTTAGCTCAGAGGCAAAATTTTCTGCTCACAATCAAGATTGGATTAGTCAGGGGTCAGGACCTCTAAATCTATGGTACATATATTACAGAGGAGGAGTCATTTTTAGTTTGGACAACAAGAGGAACTTCATCTCCTGATGGAACGACCCAAGTAAGCAATTTGCTTTGAGGTGGAGAATCATTCTGAATAGGGTCAGCATCTCCAATAACCGAGGATATGAAGATAGAAACAGAAGACTTAGTTGATGGCGAAGGTAATTTCTCTGTGATTTCTGGAGCGACCACCAGCAAGGCGATCAGCACACCATCTTTATATAGTTCCCGGCACCAACTCGCATACTCGTCGGAACCGAGAACTAGGGGACAGATGTTGATGGTGTTTTCAGGCACTATGTTATTTAAGCAGCACGACAGGGGTAAAAAAGGTAATTCACTTCTCAGTCAATATCATTAATGCCGACCCGACCACTAAGAGCCAAACAGTAAGTGACCGAGCACTTTATGATCGGTAATCGAGCACTTGGGTTTAGATGACCGGGCAATTATTAGATCGGTAGCAGCATTCTCGGTTCAAAAGACCATTATAGTCGACCATGTCAAGACCGACCATATGGCGAGGCATGTTCCAGAAGACAAAACATCCTATTTCCACGAGGAAATGGATAAGTTATCCTACTTTCATGGGGTAAACTAGTTAGTCAGTGTCCTAAAAGGATAAAAGAAGTGAAGGTAGTTTTAAAAGTAGGAATCCTGATAGAAAAATGAAACCATCTCCAACTTGGAATTCTTGTACAAATTGGAATCTGATTTCTTCACCATTATAAATAGGAGGGTAGAGTGAGTGTAGAGGGGGAGAGAACCAATATCAGGATCAGAATCATTACCATCAGACTTGTAAAAAACAAGGAGCAAAGCTGAGAAGCATGTTCGAGTAATAAAAGTATCACCTTTTTGTGCCCGTGGACGTAGGTCGGACCAAGATCCGCCGAACCACGTTAAATCTCTTTGTCGATTGGCGTATTATTTCTTTTTTGCTAAGTTTGCTTTTGGTCCCCCATACCCAAACAAATTCACTATTGAGGGAGGATTGTCTCGGGAGTAATATTCCCATATTGCCCTGAGACCAAAATCAGCCGTCAACACATGTATTCGGATAATCCGATGACTATATTTACTGCCAACATATCCAGGGATCTCTTGGGTCGCTTCCCAAAGATTCACTGATGATAGTTGATTTAATTAGAATTAATCTGGGATTAATTAAGAGAGAGAAAATTAATCTGGGATTAATTGAGGTATTATTTAATCTGGGATTAAATGTGTTCGGAAGAGAGAGAACGCGATTAATTTGGAATTAATCGGTAAAATAAATTTAATAGTTAAATTTGATTTTTCTATTTAATTTATTCGTATGGGCTAAAATTAATATATAGGATATATTAATATGAATTGGATTTCATTACGAAAATAAAGTTGGACTTTAATACGAACGAACGAATTAATTTAGAATTAATTCGTAGACGACGTTCGTAATATATTTGCGAGGAATAATTATTTAATTAAATTAGATTTAATTATTTAGCGACGAAAGTTAGTTTAATTGGATTAAACAGAACCGAGCCGCGGCAAATGTTCAAATGTGGGGCCCACTTTAATGTGGTAGTTGGGAGGGTAGTTGGCATTTAAGCCAATACCACTTGCTTTTTATCTACATGGTTTTGGTTTTTAGAAAACCAAGACCCAACTACCAAGTTTGGGTGAAAAGGGTTAAATCCTTTTACCAAACTAACTCTCACACACTTGACAAACTTGTAACACATTTTGGAAATGAAAAACCCTAAAATCCTCTCAACTTGGGCGTGAGCTTCTTGCCTTCCTCTCTTTGATTTTGTTGCAAAATCAAAAAAACTAGCACTTGGAGAAATCAACTAAGGTGATAGGGAAACTACTTCAAGAGTTGGAATCATCACTTAAAGCTTGGATCTTGGAGATCTCTTCTCAAAATTTGAAGCTCAAATCCGTTCATTGTAAGTATATTCCGCAACTTATTTTGAATTTATGAACACCTTTACATGCTTATTAGATCCTTGGCATGTTCTAGGAACACTAACAATGGTATTAAGAGCCAATTTTAAGCATGAAAATTTTAGGGTTCATGAGACTAAAATTGGGGCTTTTATGTTTTGAACGTGATTCTTTCAAATTGATGATTTGAGCATGCTTAGATTATGTTAACTTAGAGTTGTGCATAATTAGATTTGAGAAAAATTGATTGGGTCAAAATTTTTAATTTCTCTTAGCATGGCCGAAAATTACAGTGCAGTCCATTGCAGTTTTTTTTTTTATTTTTGTAACATGAAATGATGTGTTTAAATGCATGTTTAAATGTTGATTGTTGGTTTGATTGGATTAGAATCAAAGTCAATAATGTTTATGTTAAAATCAAAGAGCATGTTGAGCATGAAATGATGAATTTAGGATTCAATTTGTGTTGAGCATGAAATGATGTGTTTTGGCTTCAATTTGTGTTGACCATGAATTGATGGATTAAGCATGATTAATTAAATTAATTGGTATTTTGGAAATATTGAGTTTAATTAATTAATCATGGCTAATACACTTTAATTAAAGTAATTGTGATATTTGGAATATTATAATTATGTTAATAAGCCTTTAATTATGAATTGGGCTAAAAGTGTGTATTTGGGCTTAATGGGCTTGGTTTGACTAAGTTTGGTTTTGGACTTTTGGATTGGATCCAATTGGGCCCAAAACCAATTCCATAAAGTCCAAATATATCACTTGACCCTTTAAAGAATTTAATTAGGCCTAATGGGCCTAAATTAATTTGTAGGCAATATGGTGATTCCTATTGGGCCTTGACATTTTGGGTTTGACCCATTATGGCCAAAGCCCATGCCTTAAGAATTAATTAAAAGCCCATTGGACTTTAATTAAAATGACATTGGATGTTATTGGGCCTTTGAGACCCATTAAGATTGGATTTGGAATCCAAGTCTTTAAGGCTTATAAGTAAGTGTATATATATTTAATTTGGAATTAAATTGGAATTAGTATTGAATACAAATAAATTGGATTTAAAGTTGTAGTTCAATATAATTCAAGAATACTTGCTTTGAGTATTTATTCTAAACGAGTTTGACTCACGCAAATCAAATCGTTGTTTGAACATTGGATGGTCATTAATTCAAAGATTAATTAATTTGATTAGATTGATTGAATAACATGATTCTTATGAATATATGAATGTGTTGTATGAATAATGTATATCAGATGGATATTAGAAGGGCGAGGGTAATTTTGGAAATTGTAATAAATTTAGAATTTATTTAAATTGGACCTGCGTGTCCAGCCTTTTATCTCTTTATTCTTTGTATTTCTCTTCTCACCAATTTCCCTCAACGTAAATGAGGTTTCTTTATTGTATTATGTAATTGGGTAGAAATTAGAATCGTTCTTGCCGGGGAGAGGAAAGGGAGTGATTTGTTCTAGGAACAATTTGTGACATATCTATCCATATATCATTATTTATTTATTTATTTATACGCGCTTTATTATGTATTTAGAATGCATGTTTAAGGGTGTATGATGATGAGACCTTAACAAAGATAATAAATTGGTTGCCAATTTGCACGTGAAAAACCCTCACAACATATTAAGCGTTTTTCCTTCCGTTGAGTGATTCTTACTCAAGATCCAAAGTTGGCATTGGTTTGTTGGCCAAAGTCAAGACCTTTGTCAATTGCGGATGTGTTTGAATCATGAGAGTTTTGTTCCATATCGGTGTCTTGTCCAAGTCGTGATTTGTTGGCCAAAGTCAAGATCACTTCTTGTCCATCGACATTGATTACGAAGCTTTCCATGTCAATGGGTTCCGCTTAACTGGGATCATTAAGTTTGTTGTGCCAAAGCCAAGGCTAAGTTGATTCAGAGGAAAAAGGTTAGGGAATATATTGGATATATTGGCATATATAAGATATATGTTTCGGACTTGGATGTCCACCTACTGGATCTAGGAATTGGATGAGATCCAATTGATCTTAGAGATCTACCTAGTTAAGTATCATACAATTTGTTGGCCAAAGTCAAGATTGTGTGTTATTTAACGGGATCCTATCCCACTAGGAAACTAGGTTTCCCGAGTACTCCACAGAGGGTTAGAGGCTCGCCGAAAAATAGTGGGAGGCATGTACTAAATTTGCAATATTCGTTTAATTACTTGCCATACGCGATCAATCAAATATCATTCGTCAAATAAATTAAATGTTAGTTGGACTAATATTTAATAGTTGTTTTAATTAAACAGTTGGATTGTATTCAAACTACTTCATTTATAGTTGATTATATAATTGGATTATAGTAATCAATATATTTGAACTTTACCCTTCATTCATAGTTGATTATATAATTGGATTATAGTAATCAATATATTTGAATTTTACCGATCATTTATAGTTGATTATATAATTGGATTATAGTAATCAATATATATTTGATTTTAACCATTAAAATTGTAATTAATTATATAGTTAGACTATAGTAATCATTACATTAGATTGTACCTGAAATCGTTGATTTAATCGTTGGACTATTAGAATCAAGATTAAACTGAAAGATTAGTGTTTAAAACATAATCCTAGGGAAAATGTGTTTAAACGACTTTAATTTTCAAATTGGGAATAAAATTTCAGGATAGTCCTGAAAACTAAGAAGTTACTTTATTTGATAAAATAACAACTTAGGCCTAAGCCAGGAGTTAAGCAAATAGTAGAGCATGATCTTTGGAAGATTCATGTGATGATAACTTTAGTGCTTAATCCATTATGCTTGCCATAAAGACTCCTTAATTTCCTAATCAGAACTAAGGATTAGATCCTTAAAGTATGATGAAGAAATTGAAGGATCTTCATAGATCTATTCTTAGATCTTAGAAGTATTAAATTGCAATTAATAACTCTTGGAGAGTTAATGGCCATTCTCAAGGAGACAAAGCCAAAGTCTGCAATAAGGCAAGTAGCGCAAGGCACATCTTACTTCAATATTCTAGAAGGCCAAGGCTTGGCAAAGGCTTCTAGAATGTAGAAAATGGCAAAGGCGAAATCATTATAGTCTTCTAGGAAGATAAAGGACATATCCCAAGATGTCTACCTAAACTGTGGCAAACGGAGTCATTGAAGCGTGACTTCCATATGGACAAGGCAGACATGAAGGAAGTGAAGAGGGGCAAGGCTCCGACTTCAACCATGTTTGTCATAAACATGTTCACTAATAGTATTAAAATTGAATTTTAGATACTAAGTGTGATACATATATATATATACTGATATGCAGAATCTGCTATGAGCAGGATACTGACTTCAAATGAGATTAATCTGCGAATAGGAAACGGGACGACAGTCGCTGTTTTAACCGTAGGTACCTAAGTTTAGGAACTACCCTTCGGGTATGTACTTAAATTAGGAAACTGTTAAAATGTAACTAGTTTGACTAGAAACATTTATCTCTATATCGTGCATAACTTGTTGCGAGTATACCTTTATATTCTAGAACACTAAAGTGTTTTATCTTATAAAGATGATATTGAGATAAAACACATTAGATGTGAATAACAGTATTTATATTTTGAATATAAATAAATCTCAAACATATAACGTGACAAACAAATAGCTCAAACTGATTTGATCAGAAGAAACATATTGTGGCATTGTTGTCTGGGACACAATAAAACAAGACTCGTATATCCACACTTTTGAAGAGTGGGTACTCGGACTAATTTTATTCCATTCAAATGAAGTCTATGAATCTAGTTTATTGGGCAAAGTGCCTAAAACACCTTTACTTGGTAAAAGTGTAAGTGCTACTGATCTATTAGCCCTTGTTCATAGTGACATAAGTGGGCCCATGTCTAGCTAGGCTAGAGGTGGATATGAATATTTCGTGACCTTTACGGATGTGGCATCGCGTTATGGTGGTGTTTTTTTTTGAAGAACATAAATCGGAAACTTTTAGAGTTTCGCCAAGAAATAGACAAACAGATCAGCTAAAGTATTAAAACATCACGGTTTGACCATGATGAAAATACTTAAGCAATAAGTTTCTCAAATACTTGAAAGAGTATAGTATTCTTTCAATGAGGACTCCTCCCGAAACACGTCAGTTTGACGGTGTGTCCGAACAGAAAAACTGAATTTTGTTGGACATGATAAGGTTAATTATGAGTCGCTCTGAGCTACCATTTTCCTTCAAAAGGGATAAGCATTAACAGTGCAATACTTATTTTGAATAAGGTTTCATAAAAATCTGTTTGACAGATTTCATATTAGATATAAACAGGAAAGAAACTGGGCTTTCTCACTCCTGATGATTTGGGAATGCTAGGCATACATTTGGATGATACCAAACTAGAACCCAAATTGGATAAGTGCCTAATGTAATTGGTTTTCCTAAGGAAAACAAAGTATAGTACTTATACAACTCACTAGAGAACAATGTAATTGTTGCTCACCATGTGCTTTTCCTAAGAGGAATACCGATATGCAGTGGTAAGTGGGAGAATAGTAAAACTCGATGAAAAATCGGAGTTATACTGTTCAAGGCACCAAGTCCTTAATGGAACACAAACAGTTCATCAATGATGAAACTGTACCAGTAATCTTCGAATACACAAGAACCGCGTAGGTCGGAGAGAGTCAGAAAACAACCTGGGGTATGGGTTTCTGATCTCACCTCATAAAGATGTCAATCTTATTGAGGAATACGAACTGACTATGTGTGAGGAAGTGATACAAGGTATCAACTCCCTATTATGGCAAAGTGCCATGAGTCCAAAATGGATTCCATGTATATCAACTATGTTTGGACACTAGTTATTGTACCGCAAGGCATTATGCCTATTGGTACTATATAAGTCTTCAAGGAAGACATACATGGAAGGCAACATACCAATGTACTAAGCTAGGCTTGTAGCGGAAAGGTATCGTTATCAACATTGTGTTGATTACAACGAAATCTTTTACCTGTTGCCACATTAAATCCATTGGGATAATACTTGTTGATGCTGCATGTTTCATTCATGAAATATGGCAGCTGAACGTCAAAATCGCTTTCCTTAAACGGAAACCTCTTTGGAGGATGTTTATAACATCCTGACGATTTTGTCGTACGAAAACTAGCAAACAAGGTTTGCAGGTTATTCGATCCATGTTTGGATTGAAGCAAACATTAGGTTCTTGGAACTATCATTTTGATGTAATCATAATGGTGTATGATTTGATTCAAAACGCATATGATTCTTGTGTATATAAGGAGGTTAGTGGGAGCGCACTGACAATGATGTCCTAAATAATGATGATATGTCATTTCTTAGAAATGATATTCCCATATTATAATCGGTGAAAGCTTGGATTTCATGAAAACTCTCCGTAGAATTCTTGGGAGAAACAACCTTTATTCTAGGAATAAAGATCTACTGGGATAGATTTAAAGTTATTAACACTCTCTGAGAACTCGTACATTGAAAAATGTACGTGACCTGGTGTCTCATACGCTTTGAGCATATGGAGTCACAAACAGGTCAATCCAAGTGATAGTCACTGGATTGATAATAAGAACATTCGTTAGTATCTTAGAGAACTAAGGATGATGTCTTAAACTATTGAGATGGAGAACTTGAAGTGACTGGGATCACTGTTGCAAGTTTCCTAACCGATTAAGCGACTAAAAGTCGTAACAACGGTACTATACAGTTTGAATAACGGTACAGTGAGCTGGAAATCTTCCAAGCAAGATGCTGTTGCCGAATAAACAACAAATGTGGGTTATTGTTGCGGCTGAGGCAGCAATAGAAGCCATCTGGGTCATTAATAAATCTAATTAGATTAGATATAGTTCTGTTAGCAGCTGAGCTAGGCTACATAGCAGAATAAAGAAATAATGGTCTCATCAACGATCCAGATATATACTTCGACTATTCATCTGATTCGTTCTGATCATACATCGTGGCGATGTGATGATCGAATAAATTGTATCAGACGATAATCATACAAATCCGCTGACGAAAGCCTTTCTCTCAGCAGTTTGAGCGAACCGTACATAGTTCGGGTGTAAGACACTCGAGTGACTGGCTATAGGCCAAGTGGGAGATTGTTGGACAATTATGACCCATAGCGTCACTATTTGTACAGATCATGATGTTGTTGTACAAATTAACTATGTGACAAAGGAGATTGCACTCTTATCATTTCTGATTAGATCACCTAGATGTATAAATGATAGGAGGTCCTTATGATTAGTTCCTAGATTGAGATGATATGAGACAGTATCAGTCCACGAAGGATTAATCATTAAATATCCCTAGTCGTAGTATTATCGAGACTGGACATCGATAATGCGGAATAGACTAGTATCGCACTTGTGCGCGTTGTGGGAGCACAACGACATAGTTCTCATATATTTAAGTATTGGATACTTATGGAAGTGTGATAGGAGGTTGTGTTTACCGATGGTACGAAAATAGCTTCGCTCTGGATAGACCCCTCGGAATTCCATTGGTAATACGACTATGTGTCTATAGAAGTCCGACATCAGGGTAGGTGTATTTGGTCTTAACATGAGACTTGCACCGCTAATACTTGCGACAATCAATATGCTTTGGTTTTGGTCGTCCAAGGCTTTAACCGGTTCTGTGTACGCCTCTGCTGGGTATATTGAGAATCGTAGTGTATTGGGTGTGATGTCAAGATGGAAGTATCACTCCAGTCATAGTGGAGATGATGTCATGTAGGATACGGAACTAGTGCTCTTAAGTACTGCAGTCATCGGGATGATATGACTAGGTCATGTTCATCCGATTATAGAGACTAGTTACCAGACATCCGACATGTGCTTCGTACGGGGCAGACACATTCCAGCCCCAGGCCTAGCACGTGACATTCGATACTGGATCGCCATACATGATACTACGTATACTACGCCTGACATCGATTATATATTCCAGTAAGAATATTTATGGAGAATTGGGTAGGCACGGTGCTTTGCTAGAAGCCAACCATGTGTTGTAAATCGGTAAGCACGTGGTACGAGGTACGCACGTATTCGGATAATCCGATGACCATATTTACTGCCAACATATCACAGGGATCTCTTGGGTCGCTTCCCAAAGATTCATCGATGACAGTTGATTTAATTAGAATTAATCTGGGATTAATTAAGAGAGAGAAAATTAATCTGGGATTAATTAAGAGAGAGAAAATTAATCTGGGATTAATTGAGGTATTATTTAATCTGGGATTAAATATGTTCGGAAGAGAGAGAACGCGATTAATTTGGAATTAATCGGTAAAATAAATTTAATAGTTAAATTTGATTTTTCTATTTAATTTATTCGTATGGGCTAAAATTAATATATCGGATATATTAATATGAATTGGATTTCATTACGAAATTAAAGTTGGACTTTAATACGAACGAACGAATTAATTTAGAATTAATTCGTAGACGACGTTCGTAATATATTTGCGAGGAATTATTATTTAATTAAATTAGATTTAATTATTTAGCGACGAAAGTTCGTTTAATTGGATTAAACGGAACCGAGCCGCGGCAAATGTTCGTAGAGATATTTGAATTTTGAATTCAAATGTGGGGCCCACTTTAATGTGGTAGTTGGGAGGGTAGTTGGCATTTAAGCCAATACCACTTGTTTTTTATCTACATGGTTTTGGTTTTTAGAATACCAAGACCCAACTACCAAGTTTGGGTGAAAAGGGTTAAACCCTTTTACCAAAACTAACTCTCACACACTTGACAACTTGTAACACATTTTGGAAATGAAAAACCCTAAAATCCTCTCAACTGGGCGTGAACTTCTTGCCTTCCTCTCTTTGATTTTGTTGCAAAATCAACAAAGCTAGCACTTGGAGAAATCAACTAAGGTGATAGGGAAACTACTTCAAGAGTTGGAATCATCACTTAAAGCTTGGATCTTGGAGATCTCTTCTCAAAATTTGAAGCTCAAATCCGTTCATTGTAAGTATATTCCGCAACTTATTTTGAATTTATGAACACCTTTACATGCTTATTAGATCCTTGGCATGTTCTAGGAACAATAACAGTTACCCCATAAGCCCATAAATTAATTTTGGCCCATTATGCCCAATTAAACTTTAAAGTCCATTAAGTCGCATTTGGGCTTTATGGTGGCGGTTTTGGGCCCAATTGGATCAAACCAATTTTGCCTAAACCCAACTTTGTACAACAAAGCCCAACAAGCCCAATTACAACATTAAAGCCCATATCCAATTTCAATGCCCAATTATAATTAAATCACAAAACCCAATTTCACAATTTAATTACCTAAAGTGCATTACACAATTAATTACCCAATTAACATTTCTAAAACATTAATTAACATAACTAATCATGCTCATTTTAATCATCACATGTCCAACACATTTTGATTAAAATCAAACCCAATATACATGCTACAAGTCTCGCCTAATTTGGGGATTTTTCGTCCTATTCGAATTCAATCCAATTAATTCCACAATCGACATTAAATCACCATCCTAATTGATTCTAACTCATCCAATGAATTAAAATCAAAAAATTCCAAGACTAAATAGGGCTTTATCTCTCGGCAATTAGGGTTTATAATGCCAAATTACAAATCCAATCCAATCGAATCAAATTCAACATTAAATAAACATTCCCTAATGATTTCAAACACATCTAATGAATCAAAAATCAAAATCACCAAGACATATTCCATGACTTAGCATTCGGCCAACATCAAATTTGGGGGAAAATTATTCCAAATCAATTTTCTTGAAATTGATCCAATCAAACTTCAATATTACATGTATTAAGCATACTCAAACATCCAATTTATTCAAATCATTCTCAAATACAAATTACCCAAATTTTAAGCCCTAAATTAATTCATGCTCAAACCTTGCTCTAGATGCCATTGTTGGTTTCTATTAAGGTCCCAAGATCAATTATAAGCATGAATCAAGTGTGAATAACAATCGAAGAACTTGCGGAATACTTACATCAATCGGTTGAGCGACGCGGAGACATTAAAAATGAAATTCTGCCTCCTTCACTGCATTCGGCAGTGAGCAGATTTGCTCACTGGTTTGGCCTTCGTTTGGGTCCTTCGTCAAGCTCCGAACTTCGTCGAACGGTTCCCGGCTCATGGGTGGACTTCCCCATCACCTTTGCATGTCTCGTAAGTGTGCTAGCACTTGAGATATTGCCACAAAATCCCACTCTTTGCTTCCCTATCTGCTCGGCAAAAAACAGAAGAAAACCCACTGGTTTGGGCGTGAGAAGAGGGAGAAAAAGAGAGAATGAGAGAAGTTGTGTAAGTTGTTCATTTGATTTCCAAAATCAAAAATAAACATATACCAAATTTGTGTATTTGCTTTCTAAAAGTCAACACAACTTTTGGCTCCAAAATAGCATTAAATGCTAGCCAACAACTTCCATCAATCAATCCATCAATCAATCAAAATCAAGTGACAAGTGGTCACATCACTCAAAGTGACATTTGATTTGACGCTTGATTTGACGTGCCGCACTCGAATTCGAAATGAGAATGCGCTCGCAAATAATCTCGGGCTCGGGTTCGCTAATTCCAAATTAACGAATATTCTGTTGCGTCGTAATTAAATGATTACGCCTAGCGAAGTCACTATTCACGTCGCTAACGAATTAATTCTAAATTAATTCGTTCGCCCGAATTAAAATCTAATTTTAATTCCGTGTCGAAATCCAATTTCGTTTAATATATCAAATATATTAATTGATCGATTAATTCCAAATTAATCGTTATCTCTCTTTAATGATATTTTATCCCAGATAAAATATCTCCGCAATTAATCCCAGATTAATTTTCTCTCTCTTCTAATTAATCCCAGATTAATTTCGAGTGCGAGTTATACGTCATCGGTGAATCTTTGGGAAGCGACCCATGAGATCCCCGGATATGTTGGCAGTAAATTCGGTCGTCGGACTATCCGGACACGTAAGTACCTCGTACTACGTTTATACCGAATTACAAGACAAGGTTGGCCTCTAGCAAAGCGCCATGCCTCCCCAATTCTCCGGAACATCCTTACAGGAATAAAGGATCTGTATCAAGCGTAGTATACCGTAGTATTGCGTATTTCTGTCCTGTATCGGATGATCACGTGCTAGGCCTGAGGCTGGAATTGTGTCTGCCCCGTACAGGCACATGTCGGATGTCTGGTGACTAGTCTCTATAATCGGATATACATGACCTAGTCATAATATCCCGATAGCTGCGCAGTATTTAGAGAACCAGTCCCTATCCTACGTGACCATCATCTCCGAATGACTGGAGTGACACTTTCGTCTTGACATCACACCCAACAAACTACGATTCTCGATATACCCAGAATCGGCGTACACAGAAACCGGTTAAAGCCTTGGACGACCTCAACCAAAGTATATTGATTGTCGTATGTATTAGCGGTGAAAGTCTCAGGTTAAGACCAAATACACCTACCCTGATTTCGGACTTCCATAGACACATAGTCATACTACCAATGGAATTCTGAGGGGGTCTTATCTAGAGCGAAGCTGTTTCCCGTACCATCGGTAAAACACGACCTCCTATTACACTTGCATGAGTATCCTATACCCAAATATATGAGAACTATGTCGTTGTGCCCTTACAACGCGCACAAGTGTAATACTAGTCTTTTACGTATTTATTGATGTCCAATCTCGATAATACTCTAACTAGGGATATTTAATGATTTGTCCTTCGTGGACTTATACTGTCTCATATCATTCTCCGTCCAGGAACAAATCACAAGGACCTCTCATCATTTATATATCTATGTGATCTAATCACAAATGATAAGAGTGCAATCTCCTTTGTCACATAGTTAATTTGTACAACAACACCATGATCTGTACAAATAGTGACGCTATGGGTCATAATTGTCCAACAGAGCATATAGTAGAGCATGAGCTTAGGAAGACTCATTGTGATGATAATTTTAGTGCTCAATCTGTTATGCACAAACAGAGCATCTTAAAAGGACATATCCAAGTTGTCTATCTAAACTGTGGCAAACAGGGTCACTAGAAGTGTGACTGATGTATGGACAAGGCGTACATGTAGAAAGTGAAGGCATGACAAGGTTCCAGCTTCAAGAATGTTTATTATAAACATGTTCACTGCTGATATTAAAATTGGATTTTTGATACTAGATGTGGTACATGAGTATATGTACTGATGTGCGGGATCCGCTGATAAGCAGGAAACTGGCTTCAGATGAGATCAACCTACAAGTCGGAAACAGGATGAGAGTCGCTGTTTTGGCCGTAGAAACCTAAGTTTTGGAACTGCCCTTTGGGCATGTACCTAAATTAGGAAACTGTTAAAATGTACCAAGTTTGACTAGAAACATTATCTCTATATCTAAGTTTAACCCGTTGCGGGTATAACTTTATATTCTAGAACACTAAGTGTTTTGTTTATAAAGATGATATTGAGATAAGCACATTAGATGTGAATAACAGTATTTATATTTAAAATATAAATTAAATCTTATACATATAACATGACAGACAAATAGCTCAAACTGAAATAATCAGATGAGACTTATTTATGGCATTGTTGTCTGGGACACATAAACAAGACTCGTATATCCATACTTTCAAAGAGTGGATACTAGGACGGATTTGATTCTAATTCAAATGATGTCTACGAATCTAGTTTATTAAGGCAAAAAGCCTCAAACACGTTTTACTTGGTAAAAGTGCAAGTGCCACCGATCTGTTTGCCCTTGTTCATAGTGACGTAAGTGGGCCCATGTATAACTAGGTTAGATGTGGATATGAATACTTCCTAACCTTTATGAAAGTGGCATCGCGTTACGGTTATGTGTATCTTATGAAACACAAGTCGGAAACTTTTGATGAATTCAAAGAGTTTCGACACAAAGTAGACAGACAGACCGGCTAAATTATTAAAACATCACGGTTGGACCGTGGTGAAAATACTTAAACAATAAGTTTCTCGATTACTTGAAAGAGTATAGTATTCTTTCACATTGGACTCCTCCCGGAACACCTCAATTGAGTGATGTGTCCGAACGGAGAAACCGAACTTTGTTGGACATGGTAAGGTTAATGATGAGTCGCTCTGAGCTACCAATTTCCTTCTGAGGATACGCATTCAACAGTGCAATACTTATTTTGAATAAGGTTCCATGTAAATCTGTTAGACAGACTTCATATTAGATATGAACAGGAAAGAAATCGGGTCTCTAATTCCTGAAGATTTGGGATGCTGGGCCTATAATTGAATGTTTGGACGATACCAAACTAGAACCCAAATAGGATAAGTGCCTATATGTAGGTTGTCCTAGGGAAACAAAAGTATAGTACTTATACAACTCACAAGAGAACAATATAATTGTTGCTCTCCATGCGGTTTTCCTAAGAGGAATTCCTATATGCAGTGGTAAATGGGAGGAAAGTAAAACTCGATGAAAATCAGAGCAATACTATTCCAGGCACCAAGTCCTCACGGAACACCTACAGTTCATCAAGGATGAAACTGTACCACAATCTTCGAATACACAAGAACCGCGTAAGTCGGAGAGAGTCAGAAAATAAGCTGGGAGGTATGGGTTTCTGATCTCACCTAATGAAAATGTCAATCTTATTGAGGAAGGCGAACCGGCTATGTATGAGGAAGTGATACAAGGTATCGACTCACTTTTATGGCAAAGTGTCATAAAGTCCGAAATGGATTCTATGTATATCAACCAAGTTTGGATACAAGTTGATGTGCCAAAAGGCATTGTGCCTATTGGTGAGTCTTCAAGGAAGACATACATGGATGGCAACATACAACTTTACACAGCTAGGCTTGTACAGAAAGGGTATCGTCAACAACATAGTGTCGACTACACAAAACTTTTTCACTTGCTGCCATGATTAAATCCATTTGGATAATGCTTGCTAATATTGTATATTTCATTTATGAAATATGGCACTAAAGCCAAAACTGATTCCTTAACGGAAAACCTTTTGGAGGATGTTTATAACAACATCCTGTCGTTTTGTCGTACCATAACAAGCAAACAAAGTTTGCAAGTTAAATCGATCCATTTATGGATTGAAGCAAGCATTACGTTCTTGGAACAAGCGTTTTGATGTAATCATAATAGTATATGATTTAATTCAAAAATAATATGATTCTTGTGTATATAAGAAGGTTAGTATGAGCGCACTGACAATAAATGTCCTATAAGTTGATGATGTATTGTTTCTTAGCAATAACACTCCCATAATATTATGGTGAAAGCTTGGCTTTCATTAAAACTCTCCATGGAATACCTGGGAGAATCAGGATTTATCTAGGAATAAATATCTACTGGGATAGATATAAAAAGCTGCTGACAACCCTCCCAGAGTTCGTACGTTTTTGAAATGGATGTGACCTGATGTCTCATATTTTGAGCATATGTAGACACTATAAGGCCGATCCAGGTGATAGTCACTGGATTGATGTTAAGAACATCCTTGAGTATCTTAGACGAACTAAGGATGCGTTCTTAATTTATGGAGAATGAGAACTTGAAGTGACTGGGTCACCGCTATAAGTTTCCAAACTGACAAAGACGACTGTAAGTCGCAATAAGGGTACGTGACCAGCGTAAACACAAACGTATAACGCAATCGCATGTATCGTTCAAGTAGTATAAAAATATCGATCCCATGAGGACTTAAATCCTACTGTTGTTATTAATTATTGATACTATTTATTACAAGTATCTAATTATAGGGAGAAGAGAATTATTGCTTTTGTTGGTTGAATGTGGATTTGATAAATAAAATGCTTAAGGACACAAAATAAAATACTAAGGAAATAACAAAAGACTCAAAGATCTAAGGTTGTGACTCCACACAATATTAATATAAAGATGAATTGATTCTCTTATCTATGTGTAATAATCAGTTTGCTAACTTGGAACACGAAATTATGCAAAAGCCTTTTTCGATGGTCAGACGCAAATACCCAGTATAACCCAATTGAACCATATTTTTTTATGTCACCAAATTACCTAGATTCATTAAGATTAAGTTCCAATTATGGCTACCCCCGCCCGGACAGGTATATGTCTATCATGTAAGGAAATCTATTAAAGGGTTATCTATCCTCAAAGAAGATCGTGGGCTATTGAATCTAAGGCTGAAACCCAAAACCCTATGTCTAGTTCATTTTAAGTTTACAATAATCAATCTTATTGGTGATCAGACAACAAGAAGCATTAAGCTTAAGACTCAATAAACAAACTAAAGAATTACCCATAAAAAGAAAATCAATTATTAAGTGTGTGGATATTGTGTTTCATCACTTCCCTAGAATAAAAATAAATGATGGGGTTAGAGGATCCACTTTTAGAAATCTCAAATTATTATAATATGGAAATTACCAGTATTATCCAATTAAGTTGAACCAGCCATAAAGGCGGTGTTATTATTTATCTATAAACCAGCCATATAGGCGGTAATTATCTGTCACCTAAAGACCAGCCATATAGGTGGTGTCACATTATGTTACATAAATAAAACCAGCCATTAAGGCGGAATCAACTTTTAATTCATATTATTAAATCACAATTTCCATATTATAATTGAAGTGAGATTAATCTATCTTATTATAATATATAAATTTGCGTGATAATTACCAACCAACCATATAGGCGGTATCCTGATTAAGTCAAATTAATAATTAATTACTAACCGACCAACCAGGCGGTATCCTCATTAAGTCAGGTTAAATTACCAACCGACCAATATAGCGGTATCCTTATTAAGTCAGGTTTTAAATAATTTATATATTATAATTAAGGGAGATTAATCTAAATTATAAAAGTAAAAAGCTTTACCTTTACCCCAGCAGTAAATTAACTACTGAACATAAAAGAAGAAAAATAAAATAAAATAAAATTTTATTACAAAAGTACAATTGCAAAATTGAAAATACTAAAAGTAAAAATGATTAATTTAAATTACAAAAACTTAAAAACACAAGATGCAATCCTTAAAGTCCATACAAAACTCAAGGAAGGCATGATTTGAATTCTGAAATTGAGTTGAATTTATAGGCGTCAGTAGGGGGTCCGCGTCGCGACGTGAGTGATTATCGACGTGGCAACTTCTGGTTCGTCGCGTAGGATTCTGGATAAGGTGATAAGATGACATGTGGCAAGGCGGCTGGGAGCTGAATGATTGAGCTGATGTGGCGATGATGTGGCGCTAACATGGTGAAAGTGATTGTCGGCACCATAGAATGATGACATGTGGCACGCTGTGATTGGCTGATGATGACGTAGTGGTGACGTGGCACTTTGACTCGGTCAACTGGTGATGTGGACGATGACGTGGAGTTACACGTGGCGGCACATGTCGATGGCGACTGTCGACACTGAGGGATGTGACACGTGGCACGGCGCACGTTAGCAGATCGGTTGTGATGGTGACACGTGGCACGGCGCACGTTAGCAAAGTCAAACTTCTCAGATTATGACTTGTGGACCCGGTGCACGTTAGAAAGTCTTGGTGCATGTTAGGCGTCGCGACGCCAAAGGCATGTGCGTCGCGACTCGCCAAAATTATCAAAATGCCATTTTTTCCAATTTTCACTGTTTTAGTCCCAAATCACCTCCAGAATGTCCTGAAACTTTATTTATCTACACAATAACACAAAACACATCCAAATATTCACAAAACTCAAGAAAATATACAAAATATTAGGTCAAATAAGTGGGAAATAGCGATATATTTACCACTCATCACACCCCCAAACCTAACATTTTGCTAGTCCTCGAGCAAAACATAAAATAAAATAACATAAACATCTTTAAAATAAAATTTAACTAAGCCACTTTCGTAGGGATCACGGTTGCATTTAGCGTATGCAACAAACCTTTAAACCCCTATGTGTCGTGAGGGTTTACAGTAATGATACCCACAAACATTTTACAAAAGTAAAAAGGTAGTGAAACTAATGCACACAAAAGCAAGAAGACAAGCGAAAAGAGAATAAAGAAGTTAGTGACTAATCAGGTGAAACTTCTACTCCAAGTTACTAGTTGTTTTGTTTCTTTCTAAATTACTAAATAAGTAAATTCTCCGATTATTTTTACCATTCTCCATATACAAAACCAACATAATATTAATCAATTCATTTTTTTCCCACAACAGTCACAAGTGCAGTTGAGAAGAGAATAATATTTTTGTCCTAAAGTTTTATCAGAATTCACACCTTTTTGTAGCAATGGAATAATTTTTCTCATTTTTCTGATTTTTTCTTTGATTTTTGATTTTTTTTATTATTTATATACAATATCCTCCATCTATGTAGCGAGTGTTGGGTCGGTGGCTCCCAAACCAGCTGGCTTTAGGGCACCAGGTGTTAAGACACCCCTATGGACTTAATTACTCAGACTACAGATATATATATTTTTGCAGCATCTTTGATCCATGTAGCCAGCTTTGGGCCAGTGACTCCCAAACCAGTTTGCTTTAGGACACTAGGTGTTAAAACACCCTTACAGACTAATAACTCAGACCTCAGACGTTTTTTTTTTTTACTCAATCACTTTTTGAGATTTGTTTCCTCCAATTAAACTAGAGCACTACATATACAAACTTTTCAATTATAGCTCATGTCCGTATGTTACCATTTATGTTGATAATACCTGTCAACTGAGCATATGAAGATCCATTTTAGTCAGTTTTATGGAGAATTTCAAATTAAATAATTCGAAAAGAAATAAACAAAAATTAACTTGTTCCGAAATAAGTTTAGATACGTCTCAGGAGTGGAAACTCCTTACTCAGCTATCTCAGCTCTCCTTTCACCACTCTTTTTAGTCGAAATAAAAAACACAAAAACGCAAAATATTTTTGTAATTTTTGAAAAAATTTCAAATTTTTTGTATTTTTCAAAAAATTTGGACTAAAAATAAAAAAAACACACAAACTAAAAACAAGGTACTGATCAACTAATTCCCTCCCCCAAACCTAAATGAGACCTTGTCCCCAATGTCTTAAACAATAGAAGAAGAGTTTAGAAGATAGTACCTGGTTAGCTGAAATTCTACACGAAAAGTTAAAGGTTAAGATCCAGATTAATCCGACGCCTCTTACCACGATCGTCATCGGACCAATTTATCTTTGAAAGGATAGGGTCAATTTGTGGTTCATAAGCTAAGATTTGGTCAATTAGATCCGGAGCAGTTCTGGCAGTAAAGAGGAGTTCTTTCATAGGTTTTGACACGAATCCATTTCTCCGAGCATCATCAAGAAACAGACAAAGAAAATTATAAAATCCTTCAACGTTATACAGTCCAAGTGGTTTCTGGTGTATGTTCAGGTTCGCCCAAGATAACACTGTAAAAATTGCCTCCAATATACCCAAGCCACCTGGCAAAGCAATAAAAGCATCAGCTCGGTTAATAATTTCTACCAATCGTTCAGACATACCTGGCATGATCAGTTCCTCTCTGTTTGATGGTCCAATAAGATTTGCCTCCGCCAATGGTTTTGGGATGATTCCCAAAACGTGACTGCCTCTTTTCTGTACGGCCTTTGAAACGATCCCCATTAGTCCAAGATTACCTCTGCCATATACTAAGTGCATATTCCTTGCAGCTAAGACTCGACCTAATTCTTGTGCTGCTTCTACGTATTGTGGCTTAGTAACAACACTAGTACCGCAAAACACACAGATGTTTTCAACTCGTCTTCTTGAAGTGGCTTCTATGTTTTACTCTGGATATCTTCATAAGTACAATGATGAGTTGAATTTATAGTACCTGAAAAAGGGTAAGTAATAATAGCACTAGTATCTTCCATAGGACGTTTGTTAGCTAAACAATAAAAGAAATCGTGAAAGGTCAAAAAGTCTGGATTCTGTCTACGAAAATAAAGATAATTACAACAGAAAAGCAAATCAAAGCAATAATTAAGGCAACGGAATTGTGTACACAATACGCCATTCGCTTAGTATAAATTCATGAGGATGCATCTCAAGAATCCATTCCTTACTCAGTCATTACTAATGAATTATCTCTTATCATTGCCAAACACCATTCCTTCTGTCTTATGCTTTGGTTGAGCTTTTCCCTACAAAAATAACACACAAAATTAAAAACTTTACAACATGTATACACAAAATATAAAAATAGAAATTACAATAAAGTGCATGGGTTGGCTCCCTGCGAGCGCTAAATTTTTCATCTTCAGCCTGACGTGACTGAAATCTATCCGTCAAGGAGGTTTCAGTGTCGTTTTGGATGTCCTATTAAAGACATTCCCATGTGTGTTGCTTTTGAAGGGTCTCTTCCAACGGTAAGGTGGTAAAAAGAGTTTTGTCTCATTCAGTGCTCGTGCCACCTTTTTAACCTTTGTTGCTCCAGTGGTTCCTGAAAAGAAAGAAAGAAAATTAGGAGGTCTCGTATGGTGCTTGACTTGGAATGGAAGTTCCATTCTGTCAAGCTTCTGGGTGATATCTTTGATCAGTACTCCCCAAACAGTGATGTTTCGCTTGAATGCTCTGGATCATTATAAAGTCAGACATTTATTCCTCCATTTGCTCTGCTTCTTGCTCTACCTTTTCTTCACATATGATTTTTAAAATTTCTGTATTCAATACTTCATCTGTCATCTGTGAAATGCATGCTCCATAAGTGTCAATCTGAGGATGAAAAGAGATGTCAGATTTTAGGTCTTCATCCTCTGATATGAATGGAATGGATGGTTCAGGAAGATCTTCTTCAAACATCGTTGCAAAGCATGCTCCAAGATCTTCATTTTGAGGATTGAAAGTTTGATCCTCCCTCGTTGGTGCAGTTGGTACAATGAGCTCAGCTTCTTCATCAGAATCAGAGTCTGAATAATAAAAGTCAAATCGAGACTTCGCTGGTTTGGGTTCCTAAACTGATACCTCGGATTCCTGATACAGCTCAGCCTCTTCCTCTGCTAAAGTGTTATCGTGAAATGATTGGTACTCGAAGGCTCTGTCAGTTTCAACTGAAAATGCTTCTTGAGGTATGTAGCTCTGGTTTTCTGTTAATTGTCTCATTTGATATGTCAGTCTCTAAATGAATGCTGATTGTCTCTGAATACTTTCGAATTGATTCTGGTATGTTTCAAGCATTGCATCCAACTTTTTGACTCGTATCTTGTTCCAATCTTTGAGCATGTCAATCATCTGATCTTCTTTTGATAGTTCTGATTGTTGATGAAGATAATATGTAGATGGTGGATAAGATGGAAAATATGATGGTTCTTCGTACATTGAATGATTCTGATAATTCTGACACTCTGAAAAGTATTTGCATTGATTGCTCGAGCGGTTACCATCACAAATTACACATCTCCCCATTTCATTCTGATGAGCAAATGTAGTATTGCTTGATTCTGACATCCAGTGATAGTTGTTGGGCTGGACAACAAGCCTCAGACAACCGGACTGTTGCTCCCAGATTTGGGGTGTATCTTCTAGTAAAGCTCGTGATCTCTCAATCTCCCATAATGTTCCATTTTTTCAATCACCTGAAAATAAAAGAAAGAAATAAAAATTACAAATAAAAATAAAGAAGATTAGATACAAGTAAATTAGATAGCTTCAAAATTAACAACTCAAGAAAAATAAGTCCCCGGTAATGACGCCAAAAACTTGACCAGCGTAAACACACACGTATAACGCAAGTGCACGTATCGTTCAAGTAGTATAAAAATATTGATCCCACGAGGACTTAATTCCTAATGTTGTTTTTAATTATTGATACTATTTATTTACAGGTATCTAATTATAAGGAGAAGAGAATGATTGCTTTTGTTGGTTGAATGTGGATTTGATAATAAAATGCTTAAAGACACAAAAGAAAATACTCAGGAAAATAACAAAAGACTCAAAGATCTAGGGTTGTGACTCCACACAATATTAATATAAAGATGAATTGATTCTCTTATCTATGTGTAATAAATGAGTTTGCTAACCTGAAACACGAAATTATGCAAAAGCCATTGTCGATGGTCAGACGCAAATACCCAGTATAACCCAATTGAACCATATGTCTATGTCAACCAAATTACCTGGATTCATTAAGATTAAGTTCCAATTATGGCTACCCCTGCCCGACAGGTATATGTCTATCATGTAAGGAAATCTATTAAAGGGTTATCTATCCTCAAAGAAGAAGCATTAAGCTTAAGACTCAATAAACAAACTAAAGAATTACCCATAAAAAAAATCAATTATTAAGTGTGTGGATATTGTGTTTCATCACTTCCCTAGAATAAAAATAAAATGATGGGGTTAGAGGATCCACTTTTAGAAATCTCAAATTATTATAATATGGAAATTGCCAGTATTATCCAATTAAGTTGAACCAGCCATAAAGGCGGTGTTATTATTTATCCATAAACCAGCCATATAGGCGGTAATTATCTGTCACCTAAAGACATGCCATATAGGCGGTGTTAGATTATGTTACATAATTAAAACCAGCCATTAAGGCGGAATCAACTTTTAATTCATATTATTAAATCACAATTTCCATATTATAATTGAAGTGAGATTAATCTACCTTTACTATTTTTAATTTAGAAATCTCTCTTATTATAATATATAAATTTGCGTGATAATTACCAACCAGCCATATAGGCGGTATCCTGATTAAGTCAAATTAATAAATAATTACCAACTGACCAACCAGGCGGTATCCTCATTAAGTAATGTTAAATTACCAATAGACCAATATAGCGGTATCCTTATTAAGTCAGGTTTTAAATCATTTATATATTATAATTAAGGGAGATTAATCTAAATTATAAAAGTAAAAAGTTTCACCTAGTAAATTAACTATTGAACATAAAAGAAGAACACGAAAATTAAATTAAATTTTATTACAAAAAGTAAAATTGCATAATTGAAAATACTAAAAGTAAAAATGCTTAATTTAAATTACAAAAACTTAAAGACACAAGATGCAATCCTTAAAGTCCTTACAAAACTCAAGGAAGACATGATTTGAATTCTGAAATCGAGCTGAATTTATAGGCGTCAGTAGGGGGTCCGCATCGCGACGCGAGTGATTGTCGACGTGGCAGCTTCTATTTCGTCGCATGGGATTATGGATAAGGTGATAAGGTGACTCGTGGCAAGACGGCTGGGAGCTGAATGATTGAGTTGACGTGGCGCTGACATGGCGACACGTGGCAAAAGTGACTGTCGGCACCATAGAATGATGACACGTGGCACACTGCGATTGGTTGATGATGATGTGGCGGTGACATGGCACTTTGACTCGGTCAACTGGTGATGTGGACGATAACGTGGAGTGACACGTGGCAGAACGTGGCGATGGCGACTGTCGGCACCGAAGGATGATGACACGTGGCACGATGCACGTTAGAAGATCGGTTGTGATGGTGATACGTGGCACGACGCACGTTAGCAAAGTCAAACTTCTCAAATTCTGACTTGTGGACCCGGCACACGTTAGCAATTTTTTATGCATGTTAGGCGTCGCGACGCCAAAGGCATGCGCGTCGCGACACGCCAAAATTACCAAAATACCATTTTTCCCAAATTTCACTATTTTAGTCCCAAATCACCTTCATGGGAAAGAGTACAAAATATTAGGTCAAATTAGTGGGAAATAGTGATACATTTACCACTCATCAGTACGTGTATAGTTTGAATAACGGAACAGTGAGCTGGAAATCTTCCAAGCAAAATACTGTTATTCCCTACATGTATGTACCATTTCCATAGGGTACCATCCAAGGGACATGTAATTCCTCCATCCAAAATAATAATATTTGAAGAGTTTACAACAATCCCCCATAATTCTTCAAATATTCATGCAGACACTTGAGAGAGTTTCCGTGAACTAAAGCTGCATCGAAATAGGTAGCTTTCGCCTTGAACCTTTCCTAGTGAATGACACTCGGATTTACTTGGTACACCAATGACCCATAGTCTTGAGTTGTTATGCCGTTGGTGTAAACCAAGACAATCACCAACAAACAACTTTACTTCGACCATTTCCCATTCAACGGTTGTATTCATTTCGGCCATGAACATCGGTCATGGATTCATCAAGCACTTTAGTGAAATCAGCCTGTAAAATCTCATGGAAGTGGCCTCATTTCTTACTTGAAATATGTGATCTACTATGAAGAGGTAATCTATCTTTACCCCTATTAGGATTGATCTCCTAATATAGTGATCATTAAAAGTCTTAGCTTATCCTAACCTTGACAGACAGCACTCTGCGTCATTATCAAAATGGGAAAGAGTACAAAACTCTACAGTGTTTGTTTTGAATTGCACAAAGTTTCAGTAGTCCCTTTTGAACCTAGATATTGGGATCTCTAGTCAGCTAGGTTGGGTTTCCACAGTTATAATTCTTAATTTATAAGCTTCAGGCCCATTCCCCTCGATGACTTCTCAACTTGCTCTCAAAGTAAACCGTTAGTAAGTGGATCCTCTAGGTTTTCCTTCGACTTGACATAATCGATCGATATTATGCCACTTGAGAGTAGTTGACGTATAGTATTATGTCTCCGACATATGTGTCGAGACTTACCATTATACATTGTATTTTGGGCTCTCCCAATAGCCGTTTCACTATCACAATGTATGCTTATCGCTGGAACCGGTTTGGGCCAACTAAGAATATCCTCCAGGAAATTTTGAAGCCATTCTGCTTCTTCCGTTGTTTTATCTAATGCTATTAATTCTGATTCCATAGTAGACCTGGCAATACATGTTTGCCTCGAGGATTTCCATGACACGGCTGCACTACCAAGTGTGAAAATAAATCCACTCGTAGATTTGGAATCCACTGTATCAGATATCCAGTTAGCATTGCTGTATCCTTCTAGAACAGTAGGATATCTCGCATAATGCAGCCAATATTTTTGAAGTTTCTCTTAGATAACTCAAAACTCTTACTATGGCTTTCCATTGGTTATATCTTGGATTGCTCGTATATCTGCTAAGCCTGTTCATAGCTTTAACGATATCAGGTCGTGTGCAATTCGTGAGATATATCATACTTCCAATGATTCTCGAACATTCTAATTGCGATACGCTTGAGCCAATATTCTTTGATAGATGAAGAGTTAGGTCAACAAGGGTTCTAGCCTTATTTAGATCCCCTTTGTTATATTTCTCAAGTATTTTCTCAATATAATGAGTCTGAGATAATATATATCCTTCTGATGTCCTAGAAATCTTAATTCCTATGATCACATCGGCTACTCCTAAATCTTTCACATCAAATCCGCTGGATAACACATTTTTGGTAGACTGAATCATTTAATGATCACTACCAATTATCAGCATATCGTCTATATAGAGACACACAATGACATTTCCTTTTTGAGTTGATTTGGTGTACACACACTTATCACACACATGGGTTTTGAACCCACTTGACAACATCTCCTTGTCAAATTTATCATGCCATTGTTTAGGTGCTTGTTTTAATCCGTACAAGGATTTAACAAGTTTGCACACCTTCTGTTCTTGTCCAGGAACATTAAACCCTTCTGGTTGTTCCATGTAAATTTCTTCACCCAATTCACCATTCAAAAATGACGTCTTTACATCCATTTGATATATTTCAAGACCAAATATAGCTGCCATGGCTATGAGCATTCTTATTGAGGTGATACGAGTCACTGGTGAATAATTATCAAAGTAATCAAAGCCTTCTTTTTGTCTATAACCTTTTATGACAAGCCTTGCCTTGTACTTATCTATTGATCCATTCGGTTTCATCTTCCATTTGAATATCCATTTGTAGCCCAGTGGTTTACAACCTGGAGGAAGATCAACCAACTCCCAAGTATGGTTCTGTAGGATTGAATCAATCTCATTATTGATAGCCTCTTTCCACAAAGGTGCCTCCGGCGAAGACATTGCTTCCTTATAGCTTTGAGGCTCATTTTCTAACAAATATGTCAGAAAATGGGACCAAATGACTTAGACGTTCTAATTCGTTTGCTACGTCTAGGTTAAATTGTCTCAACATTTTCACGTTGATCTGATTCTTGGTCAACATGATCACTGCATTTGACAGTATCAATAGTTCTTTTGAGAGACTCTGTTCTTTGTCTTTCCTTATAAGGAAATGTCTCTTCAAAAATTGTTTCATTCCTTGACTCAATTATCATATTCGAATTGATGTCAGGAATCTCAGACTTGTGTACCAAGAATCGATACGCACTACTGTTTCGAGCATATCCAATGAATATACAATCAACAGTTTTGGGTCATATTTTAACCTTATTAGGTTTAGGAACCATTACTTTAGCAAGACAACCCCCACACTTTTAGGTATTTGTAGGAAGGTACGTGACATTTCCACAACTCATATGGTGTCTTATCCAATCTTCTGTGGAGAAGCTTGTTTAGAACGTAGTTCACGGAAAGCAAAGCTTCCCCCCATAAGTTCTCGGGTAGACCGGAACTTGTCAACATGGCTTTCATCATTTCCTTCAACGTTCGATTTTTACACTCATCAATCCCGTTTTGTTGAGGCGAATAAAGAGCAGTAGTCTCGTGAATAATTCCATGATTGGAACAATATTCACCAAATTGTGACACATATTCACCACCTCTATCACTCTAGATTCTCTTGATTTTCTTGCCAAGTTGATTTTCAACTTCGTTCTTATAGTGTACAAAGCTCTCAATAGCTTCATCTTTGCTCCTCAGTAAATACACATAACAGAATCTTGTGCTATCATCGATAAAAGTGACAAAGTACTTTTACCGCCTCTTGTTTGCATAATATTCATATCACACACATCAGTGTGTACAAGTTCCAAGGGTTCAGAACTTCATTCTATGGAATGAAATGATGTTCTATGCATTTTTGCTTCAACACATGCTTCACATTTATGTTGGTTATCAATTGCAAACTTAGGTATAAGGTCCATGTTAATTAATTTACGCATTGTATCATAATTAACATGTCCTAACCTCCCATGCCATACATTTTTTGACTCAATAATATAAGCAGAAGTTGTAGCTTTATTATTAGCACTGTGTCGATTGACAGTCATTATATTGAATTTGAAAAAGCCCTCAGTGAGGTATCCTTTTCCGACATAAACATCATTCTTGTTCAATATAAATTTATCAGAACTAAATACAAGCTTAAAACCATTCTTGCTAAGGAGAGAGCCCGAGACCAAGTTCTTCCGAATATCAGGAACATGCAAAACATTCTTCAATGTAAGCTCTTTTACATATGTCATTTTCAGAACCACTGTGCCTTGTCCAACCACTCTAGAGGTAGATGAGTTTCCCATTGTCAGATGATCGCCACCATCGACCTTCTGATATGAGGAAAACATCCTGCTATCAGCACAGATATAACGAGTAGCCCCAATGTCTACCTACCATTCTCTCAGATTCCCAAACAAGTTGGCTTCGGTTACCACTGTTGATAGGTTCATCTCTGAGATCTCATCAGTCAGCTACACATCTTCAGTGACATGGGCCTCATTTTTCTTTTTCTTGCCCTTGTCCTAAGACTTCTTGTTTCTGCAGTCATTTGCCATATGACCACTTTTTCCACAGTTGTAGCACTTCCACTTGAACTTCTTGTTATCTTGGAATGAATCAGCTCCATTGTTCTTTCTCTTCTTGCTACCCTTTACACCCTCGATGATTTTGGCCTTAGACTCCATAGTCTTGTATCTGGCCTTCTCGGACTTCTTGTTGTCCTCTTCGATCCTCAATCGAACTCCAAGGTCTTCAAGACTCATCTGTTTCTTCTTGTGTTTCAAATAGCTCCTGAAGTCCTCCCATGATGGAGGCAACATTTCAATGATGGTGGCAACTTGAAATGTCTCACAAAGTTTCATCCCTTCATCCAATATTTCATGAATGATCAATTGTAGTTCACCCAACTAAGACATTATCGTTCTTGAATCTACCATTTTGTAGTCCAGGAACCTATCCACGACAATTTTCTTTTACCTGACATCCTCTGTTTTGTATTTCTTCTCGAGAGATTCCCAGAGAATCTTCGCATAAGTCATGCATTGGTACATTGTACAGGGTATTGTCAAGTCCACCCAAAATGTAGTTCTTTCACAAGAAGTCGCGAAACGACCATGTCTCTTCTCGCAGTTGCTTGGCTATTTCTGTTTCACCCTCCATAAGATCCGGAGGATCTTTGAGGTACATAGCCAATTGCAGAGTTGTCAGGTAGAATAATATTTTGCTCTGTCACTGTTTAAAGTTTTCCCCACCATACTTTTCCGGCTTTTCTCCATGAGCGACTGGTACTATGATGTTTCTGTTAGCCATCTGTAACTGGAAAAACCAACAGCGATCAATAAGTCTACAAAAGACAAATTGTACAACGATCAACAAATGATCTTGTTCAAGTGATATACCAAGTATCCCCTCGTTGTTTTATTGGACAATAGTACCAATAAACACAAGTCCTTGAATTTTCGACTAAAGTTTCTTATGATAAGTAAATAAAGGAATATTCCCAGAGGACGATGGGGGTCCAGAGTAACCACATAAATCTCTGACCACTTAGGCTCTTATCGCTTTTTGAGATAATATCCTTTAAACACTTCCTCAATAAAATCTCTTAGGAATTCAAAACTTAGTATTACACTTTTAGTTTCACTATACAATACTCAATATGTGTAAATATATGTGTATATGTGTATGTGTCAATCAAGATTGGATGAAATTACTTGTGTAAGATTGCACTTTTAATTCTCAACCAAGTATGCAACACACAATTAATTTTCAACTTTATCACTATGTGTATGCTTGTGATAATTGAACACCCTAATAATAACTTAAATCTATACTACCAAGTTTATTGTTTTACCCTAATGATTTTGCTAAGTTAATATTATAAATTCTGTTTATTTTAAACCAAAAATTAGTTCCAGAACTAATTTCGTTAGTGTCGCGTTCGTATCTACGTTCGAACAAGACTGTCCAGTGTGTGCACGTTCGTGTAGCATTCATAAACGCGTTCGAATGAAGTGTTCCAGAGAGTTCACATTCGTGGAGCATTCGAGAACGCGTTCGAACAAAATATTCCAGAGAGTTTACGTTCGTGTGGCGTCCGAAAACACGTTCGAACGAAATATTCATGTGGGTTTACGTTCGTGTTGCGTTTAGGACGCGTTCGAACGTTCTAAGTCAGAAGGCTTGCGTTCGAGTTGCGTTTGAATACGCGTTCGGCCGCTCTTGCGAAACTTCAAATTTTTGCCTTTATATTTGTCAGGCATTCGAACGCCCTTACGTATTTTTCATGCACATAGTATATTTTCAAGAAAATTTCTTATCAAAGCATGTGAATTTTCATCTAACATCACTAATATTAATAAGTTCTTAAAATTATTAGGTTATTAGTGTATTATTAAACGAAAACAACATGCATTAAACAATCAAAACCAGAACACAATTCAGATCTATACTAATATGCATAAACCCTAAAACATAGAAAAAGAAGAAACCTGGAATAAATGACGAATTTAGTGGTCCAAGTCGAGATATATCTCTGTCCTTAAGAACGTATTAGCCCTGTCTTGGTGCTCTACGGGTTTTTTGGCTAACGTCCTCCCAGGATAACTTGGATTCCTCTTCTTCAATGGGCACTCCTTAAGAAGATCTTGAACTAGGATAATGGAGGAACTCTCTCTGACTCTAAAACAACAATCTGAGACCCACAAATTCGGATGAATTTTCTATGTTTGAGAATGAACATGAAGGCTTCTTTTTAAAGGCATGGAAGGGTGTCTTAAGGGAACCCTTTCGTTTGGGGTGCAACCCTCCAAAGGGTTATACCCCTCCCTCCCAAGCACCCCTTGGAGCCTATAAGCATGTTATCCTCAATTGGAGGATATGTCCCTACATGTATGTACCTTTTCCATAGGATACCATCCAAGGGACATGTCCATCCTCCATTCAAAACAATAATATTTGAAGAATTTACAACAGGTTAAATAACCTTAGATGAATTGAGAATTGTTACAAGGTTAAATAACCTTAATTTACTCAAATTTAATCCTGCACTTTCAAGTTCAATTCAATACTTCAAACCCAAAGTCTATCCATAATACAATCTCAACAAATAATATTTAGATGAATAGCCTCATATAACTAAATCAAATATGTTATTATATATAAATTTGTAAAGTTATTCATATCTACAAAACAAGTAATTCTTTGGTGTAACGGAGGCACAAGTGACTTGATACCATCAACAAATTAGTAAATGACATGTATGATTTAATATCCATCTTTTTAGTTGTTTTTAATATTTTAGCATGTGTGGCAATGAATTATTGGATTGTCGCACAGATCACGTGATACCTCCGTTGTATTGTAGATTTTCTCCTACAAAACAACATGGAAACGCGCAAAATAGACTAAATGACCTCAGCTTAGCCCGTAAATCATACAACTAAGGGTAAGGGTGGCAATGGACCGGGCCGGGCCCAGGCTTTGATAAGCCCGGCCCGAGCCCGACAAAGAAAAAATGCCGAGGCCGGGAAAAGTCCGGCCCGGCCCTGGCTTTATTCGGCCCGTTTTTTTAAAACAAAATAAAAATAAATAAAAACATACAAATACAAAATACATTCATACTATATGCAAAGACAATTCATAAATAAATCGAAAGTTTCATCGATAAATTAACAATTTAAATGCTACAAACATATATATATATATATATATATATATATATATATATATATATATGGTTTTGGCCCGGGTCGGGCCGGGCCCGGGCCAAAATTGCTAAGCCCGGCTCGGACCCGAGCCCGAGCCGGATTTTGATTAAAAGGCCCGACCCGGGTTTTTTTACCCCGAGCCGGGCCGGACCGGGCCCGGACTTTTCTGTCATCCGGGTGATAAAATAGATATTTTGCACACTTAGCAACCTGCTTCTCTCATAGTAATTATTAAGTTGAGCTAAACAGTCAAGAAAACACAAATGTTAGCTTTTTCCAATTTTGGGCATTAGTAAGTAATATTAGTCACATTTTCTATTATTAGTAACAACATTTTTGTTGTATGTTCAGACAATATGTACCTATTTGTGCGGAAAATGACAATATTATTACCAAAAACTTGTTACAGATCCATTTTAAGTTGAAAAAAGTTCAAATACTCAAATACTGATTATTTTCCTTTCATTAATTCCAATATATTCTAGCAAATTTAACATGGCTTACAAGAAAAATGTTGACCACATCCTGATTGCTATAATTACTCCAGTGCATGCAGGAGTTAACTTGGCACACTTTTGCCAAATCATGCAAATTTAGCATCCCATGACTTTGTTTGGTTTGAGCAAAGGCTTCTCAACTACGGTCCCATCATTTCCAGCAAGTGCCCTGTACTTGTCTTTCCTGGTAAAGCTAGTGCACTCATAAGAAAGAGTTGATGCGATGACTCTTTGTATGTAATTTGCCACCTCATGGCTAGATTTACCTGAACTGCAAGTCAGCTCCATTGGCACCTTGTTCAAGAAATTTACTTCATAAGCTGGGCTAGGGTTCATGAAGAAGTAAAATGGGTCCATCCCTTTCCATCCTCTGGCCGTGGTTCCATGAAACATACTCATGCGGTTCATCATTGCCACTGGTACGAGCTCGTCAGTCAATTCAGCAAACAACGCTGAGAATCTCAAAAGAAATGGTTCCCTGCAAGTAGTTCCCTCAGGGCATATAGCTAGGTCACCTTCTTGGAGCAGCTTCTTTATCATGGATGCATCGGTGGCTCTGTCTCGGCTGAGTCTAACAGTTTTAATAGGTGAGATGATTTCTGAGAGTCGAGAGACTGAGTAGGTTACTGCAGGAATCGGACGGCCAAGAGCTGTTGAGAGGAAAATTGGATCCAGTAGAGTTCTATGTGAGCAAACAAAGAGGACACCAGTTTGGCCAGTTGATTTTTTTGCTGGGGGAGGTGGTGTTCCTTTGACAGTGACACGAACACCAAGTACCCAGAAAGCGTAATAGACCATCGACATGGGGAGGAGTGAGCCGGCAGCCATGCGCAAGCAAGCTAAGAGAAAGCCAATGGGAGTCCAGAGAATGATGAGCAGTGCCATGAGAGGAGTTGGCTTTTGTACGAGCCTTCCATCGTGGAAAATTATGGGCTTTAGGAGCTTGTCGCTTGGTACTGCCTTAACTTCAGGCTTAGGTGGAACAAAGTAACCCTCTTTGCATAGAAGCATGAATGGGACGTCAGTTTGGCGATCACCAAGTCCAATCTCTGGTTGTTGTGTCTCACCAAAAGCCTTTACAAGACCATCTGCCTTCTTTTTGCCTACAAGAACCCCAGGCTTCCGTACAAACCCAGTTGCTCTTCCTTTATAAGTTGCAATTTCCGTGCCCACAACCAAATCAGCTCCCATAAAATCTTTCAAAAACGCTTCTACCATTATCCTCGGATTCGCTGTAAGAACACAACGCTTCTTCCCACACGAAGAAAACACACGCCACGACTCGGGGTGGAGATCACTGGCGTAAAACTTCGGCAGTACAGCTCGTGCCACTGATTCGATATCACTCATCCGCAAGCCAGCAAATGATGCGAAGATAAGAACTTGGATGCCAGCTGATTCCGAGACGAAGTAGTACAAAAGTCCCGCAATGGGGGAGGCCAAGAACAAGAACAGCAGCCTCAAAATCCCACCAACTTCGAAGGCAACAAGGGCAAAGTAAGGGAAAGAGCTACGGCCTCTAAGCAAAGTTCCATCCAAGTCAGCAACCACCGTGTGCTTTTCTCGGCCTATTGATGAGCATTTCTCAACAGTTGGGAATTCAGGTATGGCCATGGTAGCACTAGATGTTATACGAATATTAATTCTTGAGAGGAATGTGCCTGTTTGTTTGAAATAAGTATTAATATTTATTGCTCTATATATATAGATCGAGTTGAGCTGAAATAACAAAAGAGAGAATTAAGGGACAAAGTATTTGGTTTGTGGTTAATGAGAAGACCGAGGATTGGGGGCTCTTGTTTTTAGAGGAAATTTAAAACAATGCTTGGTGTCATTGCTTACATCGCCGATAGTTTGTCGTGTTAATTTTATTGCCCTTTTTGTTATCTCATTCTGCAACAGCTGAAAACAAAATATCGATCCTGTTGTTATTCAAAAATTAACCTTATAGTAACTCTTGCTAGCTAGAACTGGCCACCGATTCAGTTATGTTCCGAATCAGAATCGAATTGGACGGCTTCGGATCCACAATTATTCGGTTTGGTTTCGGTTCCACAAGAATGTAGAATCGGGAACCAGAACCGAACCGGACGGTTCCGGTTATTTTTTTTTTCTAATTTAAAATTTTACTTTTAATTTCTTAAATAAATAAAAATGGGATCTCAAAATTATTTAAAATTATTAATTTGAATTTATATTATATTAAATTAAAAACTTAAATTAAAAATTAAATTAGTGAACTCGAACTTAAATTTTTAAAAACTTGAATTGTCTACGTATCCTCTAAAGGTAAGAGGAATCAAAGCTCATGTAATTCTATTATATTTGTTATAGTTCCCATTAAAAATTTACAATTATTTATTCATCAATAATCATCATTATATGTGCCTAATGTTTATCCTTAAGCTCTCGTTCTGCTTGCACTTGCAAATGCATTGTCGAACAAGTCTTCAAAGTCATCGGGGGCATCTTCTTGTTGCCACAGATCAGCTCGAGTCCAATCATCCACACATGTTGTTACTTCTAAAGTGCTTGGATCTAATGAAGACCGTCTCGCTTCCAAAATATTGCCTCCTAAGCTGAAGGTTTGTTCAACCGCTACAGTGCAAACAGGTACTATCAGCACCTCTTTAGAAATAATTGATAAAAAAAATGATTGACATTTTGATGTCGGTTCCAATAGTCAAGGACTTGAAAATTTTTACTTAATAAACTTTCAGGAGGAAACTTGAAATTGGTAGATAAATAATGATCTAATTCCAGGTTGTTAGTGTTGGACAATTATACCAATATCATCACTATTTGTAAAGAACATTGTGTTTTTGTACAAATTAACTATGTGACAAAAGGAAATTGCTATTTTATAATTATTGTAATTAGATTACCTGGATATATATTAATGATTAAAGTCCATATGGTTAAATCAGATTAATAAGATATGAGACAGTATTAATCCATGAACGGTTTAATCATTCAATATCCCTAGTCGAAGTATTAGCGAGACTGGACATTGATAATGCGGAATAGACTAGTATTACACTTGTGCGCGTTATGGAAGCTTAACGTCATAGTTCTCATATATTTAGGTATTGGATACTTATGCAAGTGTAATAAGAGGTTCTGTTAGCCGTTGGACCAGGAACAGTTCGCTCTGGATAGACCCACTCGGAATTCCATTGGTAGTATGACTATGTGTCTATCCGAATCAGGGTACGTGTATGTGATCTTTAACCTGAGACTTACGTCGCTATTACTTGGGACAATCAGTTTACTTTAGTATTGGTCGTCTGGAGCTTTAACAGGTCCTGTGTACGCCTGTATTAGGTTTACTGAGAATCGTAGTGTATTGGATGTGATGTCAAGATGGGAGTATCACTTCAGTCATATGGAGATGATGGTCACACAGGATATGGAACTAATACTCTTAAAAGCTGCAGCTATCGGGATAGTTTGACTAGTTCATGACTCTCCGATTACAAAGATTAGTTACTCGGGATTCGATATATGCTTCGTACGGGGCAGACACAGAGCCAGCCCAAGGCCTAGCATGTGACATCCGATACTGGATCGTATTATGCATTACATAATATTAGTATTACTACGCCTGATACAGATGATATTCCTCGGGTGAATATTTATGGAGAATTGGGTAGGCACGGTGTTTTGCTAGAAGCCAACCATGTCTTGTAAATTAGTGAGAATATGGTACGGGGTACGCATATGTTCGGATAGTCCGATAACCGTATTTACTGCCAATATATCCAGGAATCTCTTGGGTCGTTTCCCAAAGATTCACCAATGACATTTGACTCAAATAGAATTAATCTGGGATTAATTATGAGAGAGAAAATTAATATGGGATTAATTACGGGAAGAATTAATCTGGGATTAACTTCGTATAGAAGAGAGAACGCGATTAATTTAGAATTAATCGATAAAATAAATTTAATAGTTAAATAGGATTTTTCTATTTAATTTATTTATTTGGGGCTAAAATAATATATCGGATATATTATTAAAATTGGATTTCAATAAGAAATTAAAATTGGATTTTAATTCGGGCGAACGAATTAACTTAGAATTAATTTAAAAGCGACTATCGTAATAATTTTGCGAGGCATAATTATTTAATTAAATTGGATTTAATTATGGCGCGATGGCAAATTCGTTTATTCGGAATTAAACGAACCCGATAAATATTCCCGTGACTTAGTTGTGTGTTGGATAAGCCAACTCAAATTTTGAATTTAAAATGTGGTGGGACCACATGACTTACATCAAAGGTCAAACTTTGATGGAAGTAGTTGGCTTAATTTATTAACTCATTCAACACACACAACTACCAAGTTTAGCAAAAACTATTCACTATCTTCTCTCTTTTCCTCTTGGCCGAAAACTTCTCCTCTTTCTTGTGAAATTTTGCTTCAAACTTTCATCAAAGCTAGCACTTGGAGGAGTCAAATGAGGTGATAGGGAAACTCACCCAAGGAACAAACAACATACAACAAGCTTGGAGCTTCATCCAAAAGTGGAATTTTGAAATTTCTCCATCTCTTAATGTAAGTGATTTTGCCACTTTACTTGATTATTTCACACATAAAATCACATTTATGATCTTGTGGCATCTCTTAGAGACTAACAATGGTATCAGAGCCTTACTAAATATGATTTTGAAAACTAGGGTTCATAAACTTTAATTAGGAATTTTTGCTTGGAGCATGAAAATTCAAAATTGAGTTGTTGGTTGATGTTAGACGATGATAACTTTGAGTTGTGCATTGTTGGATTGTTGAAAAATTGATTGGACCAAATTGCCTCAATTTCCTTATGTTGGCCGAATATTACCCTAGAATAGCTCATGGTGATTTTTTTTTTAAATTTTGACACTTGGATGTGTTAATGGCATGAAATATATGTTGAATGTTGATTTAATTGGATTGGAATCAAATTGGATGTTAATTTCTTGTCATTGTCGTGAGAAGCATGTTGTTGGAGACTTGATTTTGCTTCAATTTGTGTTGGACATGAATTGGAATGATAAGCATGATTAATTATATTAATTAATATTTTGGGATTGTTAGATTAATTAATTAGTTATGTTAATTACACTTAAATTGGATTAATGTAATATTTGGAATATTGTATTAATGTAAATTAGTCCCTAAAATACTAATTGGGCTAATTTGGTTATATTTGGATTATTGGGCTTGGTTGGGCCAAGTTTGGTTGTGGACAATTGGGTTGGATCCAATTGGACCTAAACTATTTCCATAAAAGTCCAAAATATGACTTTTGTGCCTTTAATAATTTAATTGGGCCTAATGGGCCAAAATTAATTTTTGGCATAGGGTGATTCCTAAATGGGCATTTGAGACCATTTGGATTGGATTTGGAATCCAAGTCTAAAAAGGCACAATTATAATATAATAAGTGTAATTGTTTAATTTGGAATTAAACTTGAATTAGTATTGAATACTATTTAAATTGGATTTAATATTGTAGTTCGATATAATTTAAGAATACTTACTTTGAGTATTTATTCTTAAACGAGTTGAGTGTTTCCTTCCATTGAGTGGTTCTCTCCCAAGATCCAAGATTGGCTTTGATTTGTTGGCCAAAGTCAAGATCATTGTCTATCGCGGATGTGTTTGAACCATGAAAGCTTTGTTAATATCGCATTTCTTGGGTAGTTGTGACTTGTTGGCCAAAGTCAAGGTCACTCTTGTTCATCGATGTGGATTACGAAGCTTTCCCACTGTCAATGGGTCGCGTTTAACTGGAAACATTAAGCTTGTTGAGCCAAAGCCAAGGCTTAGTTGATTCAGAGGAAACATGTTAGGAAATATATTAGATATATATTTCGGACTTGGATGTCCACCTACCGGATCTAGGAATGGGATGGGATTTAATTGATATTAGAGATCTACCTAGTTAAATTTTATACAGCTTGTTGGCCAAAGTCAAGGTTGTGTATTATTTAATGGGATCCTAGCCCACTAGGAAACTAGGTTTCCCGAGTACTCAACGGAGGGTTAGAGGCTCGCCGAAAATTAGTTGGAGACTACTATTAAATTTGCAATTTCGTTTAATACTCGCTAATATGTGCGCTTTATTATTATTATTTCTCGTTATGATATATATTGGTTGGACTAATATTATTCATTTATTATTTTCTTTGAACAGTTACACTGTACTCAACACTACTCCATTTGTAGTTGGTTATATAGTTGGACTATAGTAACCATTGCATTTGAGTGTACCTGAAACATTTGATTGGATAGTTGGACTATAGCAATCAAAATGGCTGGAAAGATAAGCGTTATGGACATAATGATGGGTGAGAATGTCTTTAATGACGCAAATTTTCCAGACTGGGAAATGAACCTCAGGATAATCCTGGGAGCTGAGAAGTTGCTCTATGTAATAGAGAGACCTCTCGGGCCTGAGCCCAGACTTGAGCGGCCAGTAGAGCATAAGCTTTGGAAGACTCATCGTGATGATAACTTTACTGCTCAATCCGTTATGCTTGCTGCAATGACTCATCAGTTTCATCGTTAGAACAAGGGATTGGATCCTTATGCGATGATGTTGAAGTTGAAGGATATTCATAGATCTAATATTATATCTCAGAAGTATGATTTGCAAAAGAAGCCATTTCGCTCTCGTATGTCAGAAGGTACATCTGTCAAACACTATATGTCGCAGATGATTGCTGACATCGAACAGCTGGGTCATCTGGGCATTACCTTCAAGGCCGAGACTTTCATAGATTTGATCTTACAGTCTCTACCCGGCTGCTGGGGCGGGTTCATCATGAACTATAATATGATGAACCAAGAGAAAACTCTTGGAGAGTTAATGGCTATGTTGAAAGAGGAAGAGCCATAGCTTCTAAAAGGAAAGAAGTGCGAGGCACATCTTACTTCGACATCCTAGAATGCCAAGGCTTGGCCGAAGACTTCTAGGGGTGTGAAAAAGAAGAAGAAGAAGAAGAATAAGGGCAGGGCTCAATCATCACAGTTTTCTGGGAAGACAAAAGACATATCCCAAGATGTCTGTCTACACTGTGGAAAACGAGGTCACTAGAAGCGTGACTGCCGTAAGTTCAAGGCAGACTTGAAGGAATTGAAGGCGGGCAAGGCTCCGGCTTCAGGTATGTTTGTTATTGAAATAAACATGTCCATTACTAGTTTTAAAAATTGAATTTTTGATACTGGATGTGGTACTCACATATATACTGAGGTGCATGATCTGCAGATTAGCAGGAGACTGGCTTCAGGGGAGATCGACATACGAGTCGAAAATGGGACGAGAGTCACCGTTTTGGACGTTGGCACCTATGTTTTGAATCTGCCCTCTGGGCATGTACTTACATTAGGCGATTGTTATTTTGTACCTAGTTTGACTTGGAGTATTATCTCTATATCTAGTTTAACCCGATGCGGGTATACCTTTATATTCAGGAACACTGGGTATTTTGTTTATAAAGATGATATTGAGATATGTACAGCAAATGTGAATAATGGTCTTTATATTTTGAATATAAACGAATCTCAAACATATAACATAACAAATAAAAAGCTCAAATTGAGTAAAACGGATGAGACTTATTTGTGGCATTGTCATCTGGGACAAATTAACAAAACTCGTATATCCAAACTTTTGAAGAATGGATACTTGGACGGATTTGATCCTAATTCATATGATGTCTGCGAATCTTGTTTGTTAGGTAAAATGCCTAAAACACCTTTTAGTGATAAAGGTGTATGTGCCACCGAGCTGGTAGCCCTCATTCATAGTGACGTATGCGGGCCCATGTCTAGCCAGGCTAGAGGTGGATATGAATACTTCGTAACCTTTACGGATGATACATCGCGTTATGGTTATGTGTATCTTATGAAACACAATTTGGAAACTTTTGAGAAATTCAAAGAGTTTCGACACGAAGTAGAAAAACAGACGGGCAAAAGTCTTAAAACATTACGGTCGGACTATGGTGGAGAATACTTAAGCAATGAGTTTCAAGATTACTTAAAAGAATATGGTATTCTTTCACAGTGGACTTCATGAGAACTTGTCTGGAGCGAAGCCAGACAAACCCACACAAGATTGAAATCGTTCCCAAGAAAGCCAAGGCAAAATAGAATCAAAACTATAAACCTCTGAAGAGCAAGCAACATAAACCTATAATGCTAAGGGGGCACCACAAAGGGTTATCAAGCCTTCCATAAGCCAAAATCAATGAGAAAAGTTTAGGGTTACTCAAGTCTCAAGATAATAGTGATTTTTATTAAAAGAAGAATTTGTTTTTATTATGATGAATAATCACCCTTTAAATAGGTGGCTAACCCTAGTTCTACTTAAACATAATAAAACATTAGCAAAATAAACCCAATAACACTTAAAATCCTTCAAAATTTCGTACATGGGCTTTATAATTTAATTAAAGTTCAGCCCAACACTTAAACATTACATAACCTTAAAACAAATATAACACAAAAGCTGTAGAGATAACTTGCATCCGTAATTGGACCCTGAAGGATTCTAAATTAGAGTTTGACGTAAACTACAACGTTGTAGCTCCATAGGTCTTCGTTCTATTGAAACTTGAATCACCAAAATCGGACATCGGATGAGAAAGTTACAGCCAAACTACTAACACTGCGTAAATCCCGCCACTTCTAATGCACCATTCGGGAATTAAGCCCAAAATCAATCAAGCCACCCCATGCACGTCCAAGACCCATTCCAATCTTTCCTAAGAAATAGTAAAGCATTCACATAAAGTCTCATGCATGGACCAAACTCTAGAACCCAAGGAATCTTCCAAATCCACCAAAATGGCCCAAATGCATCAATATGACCAAGCCATGCAATCAGCCACAACTTCAAGTTAACCTGGCCCAACAAACTGAGATCATTATGGATCACATCAGGACTCCTCCTGGAACACCTCAATTGAATGGTGTTGGACATGGTAAGGTCAATGATGAGTCGCACAGAGCTACCTATTTCCTTCTGGGGATACGCATTAAACAGTGCAATACTTATTTTGAATAAGGTTCCGTCAAAGTCTGTTGAACAAACTCCATATGAAATATGGACAGGAAAGAAACCGGGTGTCTTATTCCTGAAGATTTGGGGATGTTGGACATATGTTAAACATTTGGATAGTACCAAACTAGAACCTAAATCGGATAA
>SKCR01015508.1:0-76071 GCA_019454045.1 Zanthoxylum bungeanum
AATTGAGGTTAATTAATTTGGATTATATTTGATTATATAGTTGGACTATTTTAATCATTATAATAAATATAGTACCACTAATCGTTGATTAAATAGTTGGACTATTGTAATCAAGATAAAATTGAAAAGTTGGATATTTAAAATATAATCTGGGATTAAAATATTTTAAATGATTTAATTTTCAAATTGGGAATAAATAATAGGTTACTTTATTTGATAAAATAACTTATTATACCTTACAACCAAAATTAAGCAAAATAAGTAGAGCATAAAATCTTTGGAAGATTTATGTGAGGATGACTTTAATGCTTAATTTAATATACTTGTCATAAATCTAATTTTAGATTTAAGAAGTATTAAAATTGCAATTTATCATTCTTGGAGAATTAATTGACTATTCTAGAGGAGATAAAGTCAAAGTTTGCAATTGGGCATGTAGCACGAGGTGCACATCGTTTCGATATTCTAAAAACCCAAGGCTTGGCCTAAGGTTTCTGAAATATTGAAAAGGATAATTGACATATCCCAAAGTGACTACCATTTGGATATGGCAGACACGAAGGAATTAAAGAAAGGGCAAGGCTCTTACTTTAAAAATGTTTGTCTTAGTTATGTTCACAGCTAGTATTGAAATTAGATTTTAAATACTTAGTGTGGTACAATAAATGTATGATTGATGTTCAGAATCTGCTTTGAGCAGGATACTGACTTCAAGCTGAGATTGCTCTGCGAATCGGAAACGGGACGAAAGTCGCTGTTTCGACCGTAGATACATAAGTTTAGGAACTACCCTTAGGGTGTGTACTTAAAATAGGAACTGTTATAATGTAACTAGTTTGACTATAGACATTATCTCTATATCAGTGCTTAATCCATTGTGGATAAACTTTATATTTTAGAACACTAAGTGTTTCATTATATAAAGATGATACTGAGATAAACACATTAGATGTGAATAACAGAATTTATATTTTGAAATAATTAAATCTCAAACATATAAAATGACAAATAAATAGCTCAAATTGATTTGATCAATAGAGACTTATTTGTGGCATTGTTGTCTGGGACACAATTATACAAGACTCGTATATCCACACTTTTGAAGAGTGGATACTAGGACTGATTTGACTATTCAAATAAAGTCTACGAATCTAGTTTGTTAGGTAAAGTACCTAAAACTGTTTACTTGGTAATAGTGTAAGTGCCACCGATCTGTTAGCCCTATTCATGGTGAAGTTAGTGGGCCCATATCTAGCTAGGCTAGATGTGAACATGAATATTTCGTGACCTTAACGGATGTGGCATCACGTTATGGTTATGTGTTTCTTTTGAAGAACACAAATCAGAAACTTTTAGAGTTTCGACACGAAATAGACAAACAGATCGGCTATAGTATTATACCGTCACGGTAAGACCGTAATGGAAAATACTTAAGCAATAAGTTTCTTATATACTTGAAAGAGTATAGTGTTCTTTCAAATGAGGACTCCTCCCGGAACACGTCAAAGTGACGGTGTGTCGAACCAAAAACAAAATTTGTTGGACATGATATGGTTTATCACGAGTCGCTCTGAGCTACTATTTCCTTCAAGGATATGTATTATCAGTGCAAAACTTATTTAGAATAAGGTTCCATATAAATCTGTTTGACATATGTCATATAGGATATGAACAGGAAAGAAACGGGGTTTCTCATTTCTAATAATTTGGGTATGCCAGGCATAACGTTTGGATGATACCAAACTAAGGACCCAAATTGGATAAGTGCCAATATAGGTTATCCTAAGGGAAACCATAAGTATAGTACTTATAAATCTCACATGAGAACAATGTGATTGTTGCTCACCATGCGTTTTTTTTCTGAGAGGAATACCGATATGCAGTGGTCAGTGGGAGGATAGTGATACTCGATGAAAATCGGAGTAATACTGTTCAAGGCACAAGATCCTTAATGGAACACATATATTCATCAATGATGAATTTATACCATTAATCTTCGAATACACAAGAACCGCGTAGATCGGAGAGAGTCAGAAAACAACCTAGGGTATGGTTTCTGATCTCACCTCATAAAGATGTTAATCTTTTAAGGTATACCAACTGACTACGTATGAGGTAGTGATACAAGGTATCAACTCCCTGTTATGGCAAAGTGCCATGAATCCAAAATGGATTCCATGTATATCACAAGTTTGGATACTAGTTGATGTACCATAAGGCATTGTGCCTATTGGTACTTTATATGTCTTCAAGGAAGACATACATGAAAGGCAACATACCAACGTACTAAGCTAGGCTTGTAAAGAAAAGGTAGAGTTATCAACATTGTGTTGATTACGACAAAACCTTTTACCTGTTGCCATGGTAAATCCATTTTGAAGATGCTTGTTGATAACTGCATATTTCATTTATGAAATGTGTCAGTTGCAGATCAAAATCGCTTTCCTGAAAAGGAAACCTTTTGGAGGATGCTTACAACATCCTGACGATTTTATATAACCGACAAACAAGGTTTGCGGGTTATTCGATCCATGTTTGGATTGAAACAAGCATAAGGTTCTTGGAACTGACGTTTTGAAATAATCATAATGGTTTATGATTTGACTCAAAACGAAATAATTCTTGTGTATATAAGGAGGTTAGTGAGAGAGCGCACTGACAGTGAAATTCCCATATAGCAATTGATGAAAGCTTGGCTTTCAATAGAAATTCTCCGTAGAATTCTGGGGAGTAACAACCTTTATTCGAGGAATAAAGATCTACTGGGATAGATTTGGAGTTGGTTAACCTCTCTGGAAATTGTACATTTAAAATGTACTTGATTTGGTGTCTCATACGCTTCGAGCATATGGAGTCACAATCGGGTCAATCCAGTGATAGTCACTGGATTGAAGATTAAGAACATCTGTTAGTATTTGAGAGAACTAAAGATGTTGTCTTAAACTATGGAGATGGAGAACTTGTAGTGACTGGGATCACTGCTGCAAGTTTCCAAACAATTAAATATTGTGGTACTATAAAGTTTGAACACTGGGACAGTGAGCTGGAAATATTTCGAGCAAGATAACTGTTGCCGAATAAACAACAATGCGGATTATTGCTGCAGCTGAGGCAGCAATAGAAAGCCATTTGGATCGAAAATAAATCTAATTAGATTAGATATAGTTCTTTTAGCAGCTGAGCTAGGCGTCAGCACAGGATAAGGAATTAAAGGTCTCATCGACGATCCAGATATATACTTCTATATCATCTGATTTGTTCGGATCATACATCGTGGCGATGTGATGATCGTGTAAATCGCGTCAGACGATTATCAAACAAATCCGCTTACGAAAACCTTTCCTCAGCAATTTGAGCGAACCGTACATAGTTCGGGTGTGGGACACTTGAGTGACTGGCTATGTGCCAAGTGGGAGATTGTTGGATAATATGACCCATAGCGTCACTATTTGTACAGATCACGGTGTTGTTGTACAAATTAACTATGTGACAAGGAAATTGCACTCTCATCATTTGTGATTAGATTACCATAGATGTATAAATGAAGAGAGGTCCATATGATTAGTTCCTGGATTGAGATGATATGAGAAAGTATCAGTCCACGAAGGATTAATCATTAAATATCCCTAGCCGGAGTATTATCGAGACAGGACATCGATAATGCAGAATAGGCTAGTATTGCACTTGTGCACGTTGTGAGGGCACGACGGTATAGTTCTCATATATTTAAGTATTGGATACTTATGCAAGTGCGATAGGAGTTTGTGTTTCACCGATGGTACGGGAAACAGCTTCGCTCTGGATAGACCCCTCGGAATCCCATTGGTATTATGACTATGTGTCTATGGGAGTCTGACATCAGGGTAGGTGTATTTGGTCTTAACCTGAGACTTGCACCGCTAATACTTACGATAATCGGTAGACTTTGGTCTTGGTGGTACAGGGCTTTAACCGGTTCTGCGTACACCACTTATGGGTTTATCAGAGAGTCGTAGTGTTGGGTGTGTGATGTCAAGACGGAAGTATCACTTCAGTCATAGTGGAGATGATGTCACGCAGGATACGGTACTAGTGCTCTTGAGTGATGCGCATCCAATCATGATATTATGACCAGGTCATGAATATCTGATTATAGAGACTAGTTACCAGACATCCGACATGTGCTTCGGACGGGGCAGACACTTATCCAGCCCCAGCCCTAGCACGTGACTATCCGATACTGGGCCGATATACACAATACTACGGTATACTACGCTTGATACAGATCTATATATTCCTGTAAGAATATTTCTGGAGAATTGGGTAGGCATGGCGCTTTGCTAGAAGCCAACCTTGTCTTGTAAATCGGTATAAACGTAGTACGAGGTACTTACGTGTTCGGATAATCCGACGACCGTATTTACTGCCAACATATCCGGAGATCTCATGGGTCGCTTCCTGAAGATTCACCGATGACGTATGACTCGCACTTTAATTAATCTGGATTAATTGGATGAGAGAGAAAATTAATCTGGGATTAATTAGAAGAGAGAGAAAATTAATCTGGGATTAATTAGAAGAGAGAGAAAATTAATCTGGGATTTATTACAGAGATATTTTATCTGGGATAAAATATTAATTAAAGAGAGAGAACGATTAATTTGGAATTAATCGATAAAATAATATATTTGATATATTATTAGAAATTGGATTTCGACGCGAAATTAAAATTAGATTTTAATTCGGGCGAACGAATTAATTTAGAATTAATTCGTTAGCGACGTGAATAGTATTTTCGCTAGGCGTAATCATTTAATTACGACGCGACGGAAAATTCGTTAATTTGGAATTAACGAACCCGAGCCCGGGATTATTTGCGAGCGCATTCGCATTTCGAATTCGAGTGCGGCACGCAAGTCAAATCGAGCGTCAAATCGCTAGTCACATCAAGCGTCAAATCAAATGTCACTTTGAGTGATGTGACAAGTTGTCATTTGATTTGAGTGATTGATGTGGTTTTGAAAAGCTTTAAATGCTTTTTGCTTTTGGCTTTTGACTTTTGGTATTTTGAAAATTGAAAAGTTGTATATGGTTTATTTTATTTTTGGAAAATATATAAACCAAAATTACATTTTTCTTTTCACATAATTCTCTCTCTCATTTACGGTTTCTTGTAGAAACCATTTTCCCTCTCTTTCTCTCTTCTCCCTCTCACGGCTCACTGCCGATTTCTTCTCTAATTTTTTTGGTTAGACCGAATTTGTGAGAAGCAAAGAAGATGAACAAGTGCTAGCACACACCTTGGGTTACAAAAGGTGATAGGGAAACGAATTTATGAGCTTGGAATCCATTTTTGGAGCTTGAAGCTTGGAGCTTCCATGGAGTCTCCCATGGCTGAATCTTGGAGAGAATTTCACAGCCCAAATCCGAGCAGTCCAGCAGTTCACAGGAGTCAAACCGAGCTTCATGGAGGAGGAAAATGGGTCTTGTTCTTCCTAGCATCAAACCCATCAATGTGAGTATGTATTCCGCCTTACTCCTTGGTTGTATTCAACTCGTTTTATGCATGATTGATGATTCTTGGGACTTGATTGAAACTCAACAGTGTTATGTAATCGGGTAGAAGTAAGATTTTTGCTAACGGGAGAGAGGAAATGGAGAGATTTGTTCTAGGAACAATGTGTTTAATTATCCATTCGCATATCATTATTATTTTATTTATACACGCCTTATTATGTTTTTAGAATGCATGTTTAAGGGTGTATGATGATGAGACCTTAACAAAGATAATTAATTGGTTGCCAATTACGCGAAAAACCCTCACTACATATTGAGCGTTTTTCTTTCCATTGAGTGATTCTTACTCAAGATCCAAGACTGGCACTGGTTTGTTGGCCAAATTCAAGACTTTTGTCCATCACGGATGTGTTTGAATCATGAAGGCTTTGTTCCATATCGGTGTCGTTTCCAAGTTGTGATTTGTTGGCCAAAGTCAAGATCACTTATTGTCCATCGACATCGATTACGAAGCTTTCCATAGTCAATGGGTTCCGCTTAACTGGGATCACTAAGTTTGTTGTGCCAAAGCCAAGGCTTAGTTGATTCAGAGGAAAAAGGTTAGGGAATATATTGGATATATTGGCATATATAAGATATATGTTTCGGACTTGGAAGTCCACCTACTGGATCTAGGAATTGGATGGGATCCAATTGATCCTAGAGATCTACCTAGTTAATTATCATACAATTTCTTTGCCAAAGTCAAGATTGTGTGTTATTTAATTGGATCATAGCCCACTAGGAAACAATATTTCCCGAGTACTCAACAGAGGGTTAGAGGCTCGCCGAAAAATAGCGGGAGACAAGTATTAAATTTGCAATATTCATTTAGTTACTTGCCATATGCGCTCATTTAATTTTTCGTCATTATAATTATTATATTAGTTGAACTAATATTTAATGTTGTTTTAAATCAAACAGTTGGACTGTATTCAAACTATTTCATTTATAGTTGATTATATAATTGGATTATAGTAATCAATATATTTGAATTAACTAATTTCAAATAATAGTTGATTTTATAATTAGATTATAGTAATCAATATAATTGAATTTAACCAATCAAGTGATAGTTGATTATATAATTGGATTATAGTAATCAATATATTTGAAATTTAACCTATTAAATTATAGTTGATTATATAGTTAGACTATAGTAATCATTATAATAAATAGTACCTAAAATCGTTGATTAGATAGTTGGACTATACCAATCAAGATAATTGAAAGATTAGCATTTAAAATATAAACCTGGGTGAAAATGTTTTAAACGGCTTTAATTTTCAAATTGGGAATAAAACATCAGGATAGTCCTGAAAACCGAGAAGTTAATTTATTTGATATAGTGACGTCTCGAGCCTAAGCCCGGAGTTGAGCAAATAGTAGAACATGATATTTGGAATATGTTGGACAATTATGACCCATAGCGTCACTATTTGTACAGATCATAGTGTTGTTGTACAAATTAACTATGTGACAAATGAGATTGCACTCTTATCATTTGTGATTAGATCACCTAGATGTATAAATGATAGGAGGTCCCTATGATTTGTTCCTGGATTGAGAATGATATGAGACAATATCAGTCCACGAATGATAAATCATTAAATATCCCTAGTTAGAGTATTATCGAGATTGGACATCTATGAATACATAAAAGACTAGTATTACACTTATGCGCGTTGTGAGGGCACAACGGCATAGTTCTCATATATTTGGGTATAGGATACTCATGCAAGTGTAATAGGAGGTTGTGTTTTACCAATGGTATGGGAAACAGCTTCGCTCTGGGTAGACCCCCTCGGAATTCCATTGGTAGTATGACTATGTGTCTATGGAAATCCGAAATCAGGGTAGGTGTATTTGGTCTTAACCTGAGACTTGCACCGCTAATACTTGCGACAATCAATATACTTTGGTTGCGGTCATCCAGGACTTCAACAGGTTCTGTGTATGCCTATGCTGGGTATATTGAGAATCGTAGTGTGTTGGGTGTGATGTCAACACGGAAGTGTCACTCCAGTCATATGAAGTTGATGATCGCGCAGGGATACAGAACTGGTTCTCTAAGAAGGTTGCAACCGTCGGGATAATATGACTTGGTCATGATTATCCGATAATAAATAGACTAGTTGCTCGTAATTCGATATATGCTTCGTACGGGGCAGACACTGTACCAGCCCCAGGCCTTGCATGTGATCATCTGATAATGTACAGAAATACGCAATACTACGTATACTACGCCTGATATAGATCCTTATTCATGTAAGGATATTTCTGGAGAATTGGGTAGGCATGGCACTTTGCTAAAAGCCAACCTTGTCTTGTAAATCGGTATAAACGTAGTACGAGGTACTTACGTGTTCAGATAGTCCAACGACCGAATTTACTACCAAACATATCCGGGGATCTCATGGGTCGCTTCCCAAAGATTCATCAATGACGTATGACTCGCACTTCTAATTAATCTGGGATTAATAAGATGAGAGAGAATATTAATCTGGGATTAATAGCGGAGATATTTTATTTGGGATAAAATATTATTTAAAGAGAGAGAATGATTAATTTGGAATTAATCGACAAATTAATATATTAGATATATTATACGAAATTGGATTTCGACGCGGAATTAAAATTAGATTTTAATTCGGGCGAACGAATTAATTTAGAATTAATTCGTTAGCGACGTGAATAGTGATTTCGATAGGCATAATCATTTAATTACGACGCAAAGGAAAATTCGTTAATTTGGAATTAGTGAACCCGAGCCCCGGATTATTTGCGAGCGCATGTGCATTTTGAATTCTAGTGCGGCACGCAAGTCAAATCATTAGTCGCATCAAGCGTCAAATCACTTGTCACTTTGAGTGATGTGACTTGACAACTTGATTGAATGATGTGACTTGATGTGTGTGGTTGGCATTAAAAGCTTTTATTGTTTGACTTTTTTGAAAGAAAAATGTTTGGTATATGATTTGAGAAATCAATTACCAAAATCACTTTACACATTTTATCTCTCTCTCTCCTCCATTTCTTCTCCATCTCTCACGCCCTTGGATGGCTTTTTCTTCTGGTTTTTTGCAGTCCACCGCCGAGATTCAAAAAGAAAATGGGAAGCATAAAGTCGTGATTTTGGGGCAAAATCAGGAGTGCTAGGACACTACGAAGTCATGCGAAGGTGATAGGGAAGTCCACCCATGAGCCGGGAATCGTTCGATGACGCTTGGAGCTTGATTCTTGGAGCTTGAAGCCGAAAATGGAGAAGTCCAAAATAGCCACTGCCGAATGCAGTAAAGAGGAAACATAAAAGTTTTGTTGCCTCGCGCATCGCTCAACCGCTCGATGTGAGTGTTCCACGACTTTCTCGATTGTATTCACACATGTTCATGCTTGTTTATTGATCATTGGGACCTTAGCAAACTCCAACAATGGTATCAGAGCAAGGAAAAGCATGAAAAAGTTTAGGGCTTAAAATTTGGGTAAACTTGTGTTTGAGCATGATTAATGAAATTGGATGAATTAGTATGCTTAAATGTGTTTGAATTGAGGATTGATTGGATCAATTTGTTGAAATTGTGTTTGGAACAAATTTCCCCAATTTTCTTGGTGTTGGCCGAGAGTTTGATGCCCTATTTGATCTCGGTGATTTTTGATTTTTGATCATTGGATGACTTGAATCAATTGGAAATGTGGATTTAATGTTAATTTGGATTTAATTGGATTGAATTCGGAATTGATATGAAAATCCCTATATTGCCGAGAGTTGATGTATCATGTATTGGGTTTGATTTTTGTTAAATTGTGTTGGACATGATTTAATGATGATAAGCATGATTAATTAGGCTAATTTGATGTTTTGGAAATATTAATTTGGGTAATTAATAATGCTATACACTTTAGGATAATTAAATATGAAATTGGATTTTGTAATTTAATTATTTGGGCCTTAAATTGGATTTGAGCTTGTTGTGTTGTAATTGGGCTTATTGGGCTTAGTTGTACTAAGTTGGGTTTAGGCCAAATGGATTGGATTCAATTGGGCCCAAAACCGCCTCCATAAATCCCAAATGCGACTTAATGTACCTTTAAAGTTTAATTGGGCCTAATGGGCCAAAATTGATTTCTAGGCTTATGGGGTAACTCCCGGATTGGACTTTGGTTATTGGGTTCGACTCGAGTTGACCAAAAGTCCACGCCTTAAGAAATTAATTAAAATCCCATTGGACTTTAATTAAATTGACGTTGGACGTTAATCGGGCTTTGAGACCCGTAACGATTAAATTTGGGATTTAAGTAGTAAAAGGTTTATTATTAAAGTGTAGTATTTAATTTGGAATTAAATAGTGAATTAGAATTAAATACAAATTGAATTGGATTTAATTATGTAGTTTAATTTAATTCGAGAATTCGTAATTTGAGTACTTATTCGCAAAACGAGTTTGACTCGAGCAAAATCAAATCGTTGTTTGAACATTGGATGATCACTAATTATCAGATTAATTAATTTGTTTAGATTGATTGATAACATGCTTGTGTGAATACATGGTTGCGATGCATGAATAATGTATATCAGATGGATATTAGATGGGTGGGGCAATTTTAGAAATTGTTGTAATAAATTTGGAATTTATTAATTGGACCTGCTTGTCCAGCCTTATCACCTCCATACTCTTTGTATTCTCTTCTCACATATTCCCCTCAATGTAAATGAGGTTTCTTTAGAAGTGTAGTGTAACGGGTAGAAGTGATACATGTGCTAGCGGGAGAGAGAAAGGGAGAGATTTGATCTAGGATCAATGTGTAAAGTATCCATCCGCATATCATTATTATTTTATTTATACGATCTTTATTATGTGTTTAGAATGCATGTTTAAGGGTGTATGATGAAAAGACCTTCAAAAAGATAATAAATTGGTTGCCAATTTACACTCGAAAAACCCTCGCAAAATATTAAGCGTCTTTCCTTCCATTGAGTGATTCTCACTCAAGATCTGAGACTGGCATTGGCTTATTGGCCAAAGTCAAGGCCTTTGTCCATCGAGGATGTGTTTGAATCACGAGAGCTTTGTTCCATGTCACTGTCTTGTCCAAGTTATGGTTTGTTGGCCAAAGTCAAGACCACTTATTGTCCATCAACATTGATTACGAAGTTTTCCATGGTCAATGGGTCGCGCTTAACTCGGATCACTAAGTTTGTTGTGCCAAAGCCAAGGCTTAGTTGATTTAGAGGAAAAAGGTTTGGTAATACATTGGATGTATTGACATATATAAGATATATGTTTCGGACTTGGATGTCCCCCTACCGGATCTAGGAATTGGATTGAATCCAATCGATCTTAGAGATCTACCTAGTTAATTATCATTCAATTTGTTGGCCAAAGTCAAGATTGTGTGATATTTAACGGGATCCTAGCCCACTAGGAAACACGGTTTCCCGAGTACTCGATAGAGGGTTAGAGGCTCGCCGATAAATAGTGGGAGGCAAGAATTGAATTTGGAATATTCGTTTAATTACTTGCCATACACGCTCTTTCAAATATCATTCGTCAAATAAATTAAATGTTAGTTGGACTAATATTTAAATTGTTGTTTTAAAAAATAGTTGGACTATATTCAAACTTTTCATTTATAGTTGATTTTATAATTGGATTATAGTAATCAATATAATTGATTTTAATCTATTAAAATTATAGTTGATTAAATAGTTGGACTATTGTAATCATTATAATAAATAGTACGGAAATCGTTGATTAAATAGTTAGACTATTAGAATCAAGATATAAATTGAAAGATTGACATTTAAAACATAATCCTAGGGAAAATGTATTTAAATGGTTTAATTTTCAATTTGGGAATAATTTCAGGATGGTCATGGAAACTAATAAGTTATTTTATTTGATAAAATAACATATTAAGCCTAAGCCCGGAGTTAAGCAAATAGTAGAGCATAATCTTCGGAAGATTCATGTAATGATAACTTTAGTACTTAATCCATTAAGCTTGTCGCAGTAGACTCCTTTATTTCTGAATCAGAACTAAGGATTAGATCCTTAAAGTAAGATAAAGAAATTGAAGGATCTTCATAAATCTAATTTTAGATTTTAGAAGTACTAAATTGCAATAAATAATTCTTGGAGAATTGATGACTATTCTCAAGGAGATAAAGTCAAAGTTTGCAATTAGGCAAGTAGCGCAAGGCGCACCTTACTTCGATATTCTAGAAACCCGAGGCTTGGCCAAAGGCTACTGGAATATGAAAAGGGCAAAGGCAAAATCATTATAATCTTCTGGGAAGATAAAGGACATATCCAAAAATGTCTACCAAAAATTGTGGCAAATGGGATCGCGGAAGCGTGACTGCCGTTTGGACAAAGCAGACATGAAGGTTTTGAAGAACGGGCAAGGCTCTGACTTCAAATATGTTTGTCATAAATATATTCACTACTAGTATTAAAATTGGATTTTAGATACTTAGTGTGTTATATATATATTGATGTTCATAATCTGTTTTGAACAGGATACCGACTTCAATAGAGATTTATCTGCGAATTGGAAACGGGATGAAAGTCGCTGTTTCAACCGTAGATACCTAAGTTTAGGAACTACCTTTTGGGTGTGAACCTAAAATATGAAACTGTTATAATGTAACTAGTTTGACTAGATACATTATCTCTATATCAGTGTATAACTCGCTGCGGGTGTACCTTTATATTCTAGAACACTAAAGTGTTCTATTATATAAAGATGATATTGAGATAAACACATTAGATGTGAATAACAGAGTTTATATTTTGAATATAAATAAATCTCAAATATATAACATGACAAACAAATAGCTCAACTGATTTGATCAGATGAAACTTAATTGTGGCATTGTTTTCTGGGACATAATTAAACAAGACTCGTATATCCACACTTTCGAAGAGTGGGTACTATGACTGATTTGACTCCAGTCAAATAAAGTCTACGAATCTAGTTTATTGGGCAAAGTTCCTATAGCACATTTACTTGGTAAAAGTGTAAGTGCCACCAATTTGTTAGCCCTAGTTCATAGTGAAGCAAGTGGGCTCATGTCTAGCTAGGCTAGATGTGGATATGAATATTTCATGAACTTTACGGATGTGGCATCGCGTTATGGTTATATGTTTCTTTGGAACACAAATCAGAAACTTTTAAGTTTCGACACGAAGTAGACAAACAGATCGGCTATAGTATTAAACTGTCACGGTATGACCGTAATGGAAAATACTTAAGCAATAAGTTTCTCGTATACTTGAAAGAGTATAGTATTCTTTCAATGAGGACTCCTCCCAGAACACGTCAGTTTGACGGTGTGTCCGAACATGATAAACCGAATTTTGTTAGACATGATAAGGTTAATCATGAGTCGCTCTGAGCTACCATTTCCTTCATAGGATAAGCATACACAGTGCAGAACTTATTTTGAATAAGGTTCCATAAAAATATGTTTGACAGATTTGATATAAGATATGAACAGGAAAGAAACCGAGTTTTCTCATTCCTGAAAATTTGGAATGCTAGACATATGTTTGGATGATACCAAACTAGAACCCAAATTAGATAAGTGCCAATTGTATGTTATCCTAGGGATACATAAGTATAGTACTTATACAACCCACAAGAGAACAATTTAATTGTTGCTCACCATGCAGTTTTCCTAAGAGGAATACCAATATGCAGTGGTAAGTGGGAGGATAGTAAAACTCGATGAAAATCAGAGTAATACTGTTCCAGACACCGATCCTAATGGAACACAATTAGTTCATCAAGGATGAAACTATACCATTAATCGGAGAGAGTCAGAAAATAACCTGGGGTATGGGTTTCTGATCTAACCTCATAAAGATGTCAATCTTATTGAGGAATACCAACTGACTACGTCTGAAGATCCCTATTATGACAAAGTGTCATGATGTCCGAAATGGATTCCATGTATATCAATAAGTTTGGATACTAGTTGATGTACCGCAAGGCATTGTGCCTATTGGTACTACATAAGTCTTCAAGGAAGACATACATGGATGGCAACATACCAATGTGTAAAGCTAGGCTTTTAGCGGAAAGGTATCGTTATCAACATTATATTGATTACAATGAAACCTTTTACCTGTTGCCACGGTAAATCCATTTGGATAATGCTTGCTAAAGCTGTGTGTTTCATTTATGAAATATGTCAGCTTAACGGGAAAATCGCTTTCCTGAAAAAGAAACCTTACGGATGATGTTTACAATATCCTATCGATTTTATCTTACCAAAACTAGCAAACAAGGTTTGTAGGTTTTCGATCCATGTTTGGATTGAAGAAAACATAGGTTCTTGGAATTATCATTTTGATGTAATCATAATTGTTTACGATTTAATTCAAAACGAAAATGATTCTTGTGTATATAAGAGGGTTAGTGGGAGCGTACTGACAGTGGATGGCCTATAAATAATGATAATATGTCATTTCTTGGAAATGATATTCCCATAATAACTATCGGTGAAAGCTTGGCTTTCATGAAAACTCTCCGAGAAATTGTACATTGAAAAATGTACGTGACCTGGTGTCTCATACGCTTTGAGCATATGGATTCACAAACAGGCCAATCCAAGGGATAGTCACTGGATTGATGTTAAGAACATCCGTTAGTATCTTAGAGAACTAAGGATGCTGACTGGGATCACTGTAGCAAGTTTCCTAATCGGTAAAGATGACTATAAGTCGCAAACGGTACTATACAGTTTGAATAATGGAATAGTAAGCTGGAAATCTTCCAAGCAAGATACTGTTACCAAATAAACAAAAATTGCGGGTTATTGATGTAGCTGAGGCAGCAATAGAAGCCATTTGGGTCGATAATAAATCTAATTAGATTAGATATAGTTTTGTTAGCAGCAGAGATAGGCGTCAGCACAGGCTAAAGAATTAATGGTCTCATCAACGATCCAGATACATACTTCGATATTCATCTGATTCATTCAGATCATACATCGTGGCGATGTGATGATCGAATAAATCGCATCAGATGATAATCATGCAAATCCGCTGACGAAACCATTTTCTCAGCAGTTTGAGCCAACCGTACATAGTTCGGGTGTAAGACACTCGAGTGAGTGGCTATAGGCCGAGTGGGAGATTATTGGACAATTATGACCCATAGCGTCACTATTTGTACCTATCATAGTGTTGTTGTACAAATTAACTATGTGACAAAGGAGATTGCACTCTTATCATTTGTGATTAGATCACCTAGATGTATAAATGATAGGAGGTCCCTATGATTTGTTCCTGGATTGAGAATGATATGAGACAGTATCAGTCCACGAAGGATAAATCATTAAATATCCCTAGTCAGAGTATTATCGAGATTGGACATCGATGAATATGTAAAAGACTAGTATTACACTTGTACGCGTTGTGAGGGCACAATGGCATAGTTCTCATATATTTGGGTATATGATACTCATGCAAGTGTAATAGGAGGTTATGTTTTACCGATGGTACGGGAAATAGCTTCGCTCTGGATAGACCCCATCGGAATTCCATTGGTAGTTTGACTATGTGTCTATGGAAATCCAAAATCAGGGTAGGTGTATTTGGTCTTAACCTCTGACTTGCACCGCTAATACTTGCAACAATCAATATACTTTGGTTGCGGTCGTCCAAGACTTTAACAGATTCTGTGTACGCCTATGCTGGGTATATTGAGAATCGTAGTGTGTTGGGTGTGATGTCAAGACGGAAGTGTCACTCCAGTCATATGGAGTTAATGATCGCGCAGGGATACAGAAATGGTTCTCTAAAAAGGTTGCAACCATCAGGATAATATGACTTGGTCATGATTATCCGATAATAAATATACTAGTTGCTCGTAATCCGATATATTCTTCGTACGGGGCAGACATTGTACCAGCCCCAAGCCTTGCATGTGATCATCCGATACTGGACAGAAATACACAATACTACGTATACTACGTCTGATATAGATCTTTATTCCTGTAAGGATATTTCTGGAGAATTGGGTAGGCATGGCGCTTTGCTAGAAGCCAACCTTGTCTTGTAAATCAGTATAAATGTAGTACGAGGTACTTACGTGTTCGGATAGTCCGACGACCGAATTTACTGCCAACATATCCGGGGATCTCTTGGGTCGCTTCCTAAAGATTCACCAATGACGTATGACTCGTACTTTTAATTAATCTGGGATTAATAAGATGAGAGAGAATATCAATCTCGGATTAATAGCAGAGATATTTTATCTGGGATAAAATATCATTTAAAGAGTGAGAACGATTAATTTGGAATTAATCGACAAATTAATATATTAGATATATTAAACGAAATTGGATTTCGACTCAGAATTAAAATTAGATTTTAATTCGGGCGAATGATTTAATTTAGAATTAATTCGTTAGCGACGTGAATAGTGATTTCGCTAGGCATAATCATTTAATTACGACGCAATGAAAAATTCATTAATTTGGAATTAGTGAACCCTAGCCCGGGATTATTTGCGAGCGCATTCGCATTTCGAATTCGAGTGCGGCACGCAAGTCAAATCAAGCGTCAAATCATTAGTCGCATCAAGCGTCAAATCACTTGTCACTTTGAGTGATGTGACTTGACAACTTGATTGAATGATGTGACTTGATGTGTGTGGTTGGCATTAAAAGCTTTTATTGTTTGACTTTTTTAAAAGCAAAATGTTTGGTATATGATTTGAGAAATCAATTACCAAAATCACATTACAAATTTTATCTCTCTCTCTCACCTCCATTTCTTCTCTATCTCTCACGCCCTTGGATGGCTTTTTCTTCTGGTTTTTGGCAGTCCACTGCCGAGTTTCAAGAAGAAAATGGGAAGCATAAAGTCACAATTTTGTGGCAAAATCGGGAGTGCTACCACACTACGAAGTCAGGCGAAGGTGATAGGGAAGTCCACCTATAAGCCGGGAATAGTTCGACGAAGCTTGGAGATTGATTCTTGGAGCTTGAAGCCGAAAATGGAGCAGTCCAAAATAGCCAATGCCGAATGCAGTAAAGAGGAAGCAGAAAAGTTTTGTTGCCTCGCGCGTCGCTCAACCGCTCGATGTGAGTATTCCAAGACTTTCTCGATTTTATTCACACATGTTCATGCTTGTTTATTGATCCTTGGGACCTTAGCAAACTCCAACAGAATAATCATGTGTTGATAACTTTAGTGCTTAATTCATTAAGCTTTCTAAATAGACTTCTTAATTTCTTAATCAGAACTAAGGATTATATCCTTATAGTATGATATTGAAATTGAAGGATCTTCATAGATCTTAGAAGAACAAACTGCAATAGTAAACTCTTGGAGAGTTAATGGCTATACTCAATGAGACAAAGCCAAAGTTTACAATAAGGCAAGAAGCGCAACGCGCATCTTACTACGACATTCCAGAAGGCCAAGGCTTGGCCAAAGGCTTATGGGGTGTGGAAAAATGGCAAAGGCAAAGTCATTAAAATCTTCTGGGAAGAGAAAGGACATATCCCAAGATGTCTGCCTAAATTATGGCAAACGGGGTCACTGAAGCGTGACTTCCGTATGGACAAAGTAGACATGAAGGAATTGAAGACGGGCAAGGCTCTGACTTCAAGTATGTTTGTCATAAATATGTTCACTACTAGTATTAAAATTGGATTTTAGATACTAAAAGTGTGGTACATAAATATGCATTGATGTGCAGAATCTGCTCATTAGCAGGATACTGACTTAAGTTGAGATCTACCTACGAATTGGAAACGGGACGAGAGTCGCTGTTTTAACCGTAGATACCTAAGTTTATGAACTACCCTTCGGGTGTGTACTTAAATTAGGAAACTGTTAAAATGTAACTAGTTTGACTAGAAACATTATCTCTATATCAGGGGTTAACCCGTTGCGGGTATACCTTTATATTCTAGAACACTAAAGTGTTTTATTTTATAAAGATGATATTGAGATAAACACATTAGATGTGAATAACAGTATTTATATTTTGAATATAAATCTCAAACATATAACATGACAAACAAATAGCTCAAATTGATTTGATCAATTGAGAATATGTGGGATTGTTGTCTGGGACACAATTAACAAGACTCGTATATCCACACTTTCGAAGAGTGGGTACTAGGAAAAATTTGATTCCATTCAAATAATGTCTACGAATCTAGTTTATTGGGCAAAGTGCCTAATACAAATTTTACTTGGTAAAAGTGTAAATGCCACCAATCTGTTAGCCCTCATTCATAGTGACGTTAGTGGGCCCATGTCTAGATAGGCTAGATGTGGATATGAATGTTTCGTGACCCTTACGGATGTGGCATCGCGTTATTGTTATGTGTTTCTTATGAAACACGAATCATAAACTTTTGATGAATTCAAAGAGTTTCGACATGAAGTAGACAAACAGAACCGCATAAGTATTAACCTGTCATGGTTATACCATGATGGAAAATACTTAAGCAATAAGTTTCTCAAATACTTGAAAGAGTATAGTATTCGTTCAATAAGGACTACTCCCGGAACACATCAGTTTGACGGTGTGTCCGAACGGAGAAACCAAATTTTGTTGGACATGATTAGGTTAATCATGAGTCGCTCTGAGCTACCATTTCCTTCAAGGAATACGCATTAAACATTGCAAAAATTATTTTGATTAAGGTTCCATAAAAATCTGGTAGACAAACTTCATATTATATATGAACAGGAAAGAAACCGGGTTTCTCATTCCTGAAGATTTGGGAATGCTAGGCATACGTTTGGATGATACCGAACTATAACCCAAATCGGATAAGTGCCTAAGTTGTAGGTTATCCTAGGGAAACCAAAGTATAGTACTTATACAACTCACAAGAGAACAATGTAATTGTTGCTCACCATGCGGTTTTCCTAAGAGGAATACCTATATGCAGTGGTAAGTGGGAGGAAAGTAAAACTCGATGTAAATCAGAGTAATACTATTCCGGGCACCGACTACTTAATGGAACACAAATAGTTCATCAAGGATGAAATTATACCAATAATCTTTGAATACACAAGAACCACGTAAGTCAGAGAGAGTCAGAAAACAACCTAGGAGGTATGGGTTTCTGATCACACCTCATAAAGATGTCAATCTTATTAAGGAAGACAAACCGACTACGTATGACGAAGTGATACATGGTATCGACTCCATATTATGGCAAAGTGCCCTAATGTCCGAAATAGATTCTATGTATATCAACTAAGTTTGGATACAAGTTGATGTACCGCAAGGCATTGTGCCTATTGGTACTATATAAGTCTTCAAGGAAGACATACATGGAAGGCAACATACCAGCGTACAAAGTTGGGCTTGTAACGAAAAGGTATCGTTATCAACATTGTGTCGATTACGACGAAACCTTTTACTCGTTGCCATGGTTAAATCCATTTGGATAATCCTTGCTGATGATGCATGTTTCATTTATGAAATATGGCAGCTGAATGCCAAAGTTGGTTTCCTTAAAAGGAAACCTTTTGGAGGATGTTTAAAATATCCCGACGGTTTTGTCGTACCAAAACTAGCAAACAAGGTTTGCAGGTTATTCGATCTATGTATTGATTGAAGCAAGCATTGCATTCTTGGAACTATCGTTTTGATGTAATCATAATGGTATATGATTTAATTCAAAACGAAAATTATTCTTGTGTATATAAGGAGGTTAGTGGGAGTGCACTGACGATGAATGTCCTACATAATGATGATATATCATTTCTTGGAAATGATATTCCCATAAAACAATTGGTGAAAGCTTGGCTTTCATGAAAATTCTTCGTAGAATTCTTGGGAGAGACAACCTTTATTCTAGGAATAAAGATCTACTGGGATAGATCTAGCGATTGTTTGCACTCTCTGAGAACTCGTACATTGATAAATGTACGTGACATGGTGCCTCATATGCTTTGAGCATATGGAGTCACAATCGGGCCAATCCAAGTGATAGTCACTGGATTGATGTTAAGAACATCCTTGAGTATCTTAGAGGGACTAATGATGCTTTCTTATACTATGGAGAATGAGAACTTGAAGTGACTGGGTTCACTGCTGCAAGTTTCCAAACAGATAAAAACGACTATAAGCCATAATAAAGGTACTATATAGTTTGAAAAATGGAACAGTGAGCTGGAGATCTTCCAAGCTAGATACTGTTACCGAATAAACAACAAAAGTGGAATATTGTTGTAGCTGAGGCAGTAATAGAAGCCTCTTGGATCGATTATAATCCTAATTAGATTAGGAGTAGTTCCGTTTGCAGCTGAGCTAGGCTACAGCACAGGCTAAAGAATTAATGGTCTCATCAACGATCCAAATATATACTTCAATTTCATCTGATTCGTTCGGATCATACATCGTGGCGAGGTGATGATCGAATAAATCACATGAGATGATAATCATGCAAATCCGCTGACGAAAGCATTTCCTCAGCAGAAATTTGAGCGAACCGTACATAGTTCAGGTGTAGGACACTTGAGTGATTGGCTATAGGGCAAGGGGGAGATTGTTGGACAATTATGACCCATAGCATCACTATTTTTACAGATCATGGTGTTGTTGTACAAATTAACTATGTGACAAAAGAAATTGCCCTTTTATCATTTGTAATTAGAGTACCAAGATGTATAAATGATAGAAGGTCCATATGATTAGTTCCGGATTGATATGATATGAGAAAGTATCAATCCACAAAGGTTTAATCATTAAATATCCCTAGTCAGAGTATTATCGAGATTGGACATCGATAATGCGTAAAATACTAGTATTACACTTGTGCGCGTTATGGGAGCATAACAACATAGTTCTCATATATTTGGGTATAGGATACTCATGCAAGTGTAATAGGAGGTTGTGTTTACGGATGGTATGGGAACAGCTTCGCTCTGGATAGACCCCTCGGAATTCCATTGGTAGTATGACTATGTGTCTATGGAAGTCTGAATTAGGGTAGGTGTATTGGGTCTTAACCTGAGACTTGCACCGCTAATACTTGCGATAATCAATATACTTTGGTTTTGGTCATCTAGGGCTTTAACAGGTTCTGTGTACGCCTCTTCTGGGTATATTGAGAATCGTAGTGTATTGGGTGTGATGTCAAGATAGAAGTATCACTCAAGTCATAGTAGAGATGATGATCACATAGGATACATAACTGGTGCTCTTATGTACTACAGTCATCGGGATAATATGACTAGGTCATGATTATCCGATTATAGAGACTAGTTACCAGAGATCCGATATGTGCTTCTTACGAGGCAGACACAATTACAGCCCCAGTCCTTGCACGTGACATCCGATACTGGATCGCAATACGCAATACTACATATACTACTCCTGATATAGATCACATACTCCTGTAAGAATATCTTTGGAGAATTGGGTAGGCATGGTGCTTTGCTAGAAGCCAACAATGTCTTGTAAATCGGTAAAAACGTAGTACTAGGTACGTTCGTGTTCGGATAGTCCGACGATCGGATTTACTCCCAACATTTCCGGGGATCTCATGGGTCGCTTCCTGAAGATTCACCGATGACGTATGACTCGCACTTTATTAATCTGGGATTAATTATAAGAGAGAGAAAATTAATCTGGGATTAATTGTAGAGAAATTTTATCTGGGATAAAATATCATTTAAAGAGAGAGAACGGTTAATTTGGAATTAATCGATAAAATAATATATTTGATATATTATACGAAATTGGATTTCGACGCGGAATTAAAATTAGATTTTAATTCGGGCAAACGAGTTAATTTAGAATTAATTCGCTAGCGACGTGAATAGTAATTTTGCTAGGCATAATTATTTAATTAAATTAGATTTAATTACGTCGCAACAGAAAATTCGTTAATTCAGAATTATCGAACCCGAGCCCGGGAGAGTTTGCGGGCCCACTCGCATTGCGAATTTAAGTGCGGCCCACAAGTCACATCAAGCATCAAATCATTAGTCACTTTGATTGATGTGATGTCTAATCACTTTGAGTGATGTGACAACTTGTCACTTGTGATTGATGTAAGTGGTTGAAGGCTTTAAAGCCTTGTACCAAATTTTGGTAAACGAATTTTTTAAATTTCATTTAAGTGTATTAGATACACAAACCAACCCAACCCAACTCTCTCTCTTCTCTTCTCCCTTATTCGGCCAAGGGCCAATTTTGCTCTCCAAAATTCTGCAAATGCCAAGAGTTTGCAAGAAGAAACTAGTTAGGATTTGTTGCAAATTTTCACAAGTGCTAGCACACTTTATGAGTCTTACAAAGGTGATAGGGAAACTCATCCGTGGGCATGGAATCACATCCAAAGCTTAGAGCTTGAAGGAGCACCATGGCCGAATTCTTGGAGCACAAAAGGAGCAAAAATCGTTAGCATCATGGAACCAAAGATTGAAGAGTTTTGTGTTCAACGCATCGCCAAATCCGATCAATGTAAGTATGATTCCGCCATATTTCATTATTGTATTCACACATGATTTCTTGCTTGAATTGATCCTTGGGACTAACTAGAAACCCAATAATGCACTCATAAAGTGACCTTGAGGGACAATTGATATTCCTTGAAGTTCTGATACCAAACTATACGACGTTATACTTTGGACAACCTATGATATTTAGGACTTAACTTTCTCTTACGAATTCTGATTTTTATGAATTATATATCGTCGGAAATCTGAGATTGAGATCTAAAACTTTCGCGTTGAATATTTTTCCAAATTCAGACCAGAAGCAAGTCGAAAATACATATCAAAATTTTGGATGAATAGTGATTCGGGACCTATCTAGAAAATTCTACACACCTCCCAAAGTTTCTAATATTTTTAAAATCAAAACTTTGCCTATTAGTGAAATTGGTCCTTACTATATATAAGGGGACTATTCACATTTCTTCAACATTGTGAGAAAGAAAGAAAGAGAGAGAGAGACGTGAAAAGAAGAAAAGAATAAGATAAATAGAGGAAAGAATAAGAAGAAGAAGACAGGAAAAAGAAGAATAAAAGGAAGAGAAGAAATAGAGCAAAAGCTTGGCAACCTTGGGAGACTTAGAGGGTGAAGGAAATAATATGGAAATGAGATTATCCATAGGAACCGTAATTTCTTTCGACAGTGGATCCATTGCCAGCCAGATTCCAAAACAGTGAGTGGACACTAATATTTTTAAAATGATTTTTTTTTGTTATTGTTACAACAGACTTACTTTTTATGCTTTAGGGAGATAGCTCATTTTTATTACAATTATTACATAAAAGTTCATGATTTAAGTTTTGTGGAAGAAATGTTTTCAGAACTTGAGTTTTATGTTTTTCGGGGCATGGGGGAAAAACCCACCACAGTATATAACTTGATAAAGTTTGGAATTGACGGACAGAGAATATGTGCACATATCGAGGACTGGGGGGACGACGATACGTAATGCCCCCATAACCTAATTCAGGGCTAGGGGGACGGTGATACGTAACGCCCCTAGACCCTAGTTTCAGAGCTTAGAGGGCGAAAGGTTTTCACACCATTTACTACGCCAGTAAAAATTTGAATGAGCACAACTCAACTACATAACAACTGAAAATGAGTTGCTCGTAGTTGGGTTTGCTTTTGATAAATTCTGCTCATATTTGTTGGGTCTTAAGATGGTGGTCTATAAAGATCATTCAACAATCAAATACATGATCATTAAGAAAGATGCCAAGCCCAGATTGATCTGTTGGGTGCTTCTATTGCAAGAATTTGACGTGGAGATCAAGATAGGAAGGGGACAGAAAATCAAGTTGCAGATCACTTGTTGAGGCTCGAAAATGGAGGTACAACTGACAATGAAATTACAATTAATGAAACTTTTCTAGATGAACAATTGTTTGCCATCAAGCAGCAAGAAGTCCTATGGTATGTTGACTATATAAACTACATATTATCGGGGAAATGGCCATTGGAATAGAAATATCAAGAAAGAAATAAGTTCTTCAAAAAAGTCAAACATTATGTATGGGATAAGTCGTACCTATTCAAACGTTGTGCTGATCAATTATTAAGGCGTTGTGTACCGTAAGAGAAGGTCAATAGTATCCTACAGCATTGTGATTCATCGCCATACGACGGATACTTCAGCGGAGATAAAATCACAGCCAAAATACTGCAATCAGGTTTGTTCTGGCCCACCTTATTGAAAAATGCTTACTTATTCGTTCTTTAATGTGACAAGTGCTAGAGAACGGGAAATATTTCAAGGAGAAATGAATGACCTCTTCAAAGTATTCTCGAAGTGGAGATATTTGATGTACGAGAGATTAAATTTATGGGACCTTTTGTTCCATCATATGGAACCTGTATATTCTGGTTGCAGTAGACAACATCTATAAATGGGTTGAAGCAACAGCACTGCCATCAAATGACTCCAAAGTGGTGTTAAAATTCCTGAAAAAGAATATTTTCACTCACTTCGGAACACCTCGAGCGATCATCAGTGATGGTGGAACACACTTCTGCAACACGTACTTTGTTGCACTCCTATCCAAATACGGAGTTACTCACAAAGTTTCTACTGTTTACCATCCGCAGTCAAGTGGTCAGGTTGAAGTCACCAATAGAGAAATCAAAAGAATCATGGAGAGAACTGTTTGTTCAAGGAGGAAGGAGTAGTCCAGAAAACTAGATGATGCATTATGGGACTACCGAACAGCTTTCAAGACACACATCGGAATCTCCCATACAGACTAGTGTTTGGAAAGGCATGTCATTTGCCTGTAGAGCTCGAACATAAAGCGTATTGGGCACTGACAAAGCTGAATTTTGATCTGTAAATAGCGGGGGAGAAATGGCTTTTATAATTGAATAAATTAGAGGAATTTTGCATCCATGCTTATGAGAATGCCAAACTGTACAAAGAAAAGACCAATAAGTGGTATGATTAGAAAATAGTGCGCAAACAACTGGAACCAGGGCAGCAAGTGTTGTTATACAATTCAAAGTTGAAAATTTTCCCTAGCATGCTGAAATCACGGTGGTCAGGTCCATTTGTGATCACCCAAGTGCTACCCTACGGAGCCGTTGAGCTACATGACCCGAACTCTAATGATACATTCAAAGTCAACAGCCAACGTGTCAAGCACTACTAGGGAAAATAAATCAAGCGTAAAAAAGAGAGTACCACACTTGCCGATCCAGTCTAAAATTTTTGCAGTCATGTCTAGCTGACGATGTTAAACTTAGCGCTAGTAGAGAGGCAATCGATGCAATTTGTATGTACATTGAGATTTTGTGTGTTTAATATTTATAGGAAATGTCACAAACATGATGAAAGACGTTCTCCCAAAACATCACAAGCATTTTCCTTCTCTCCCTCAAAACTCTCGGTTGAAAGTCTACAAAGCACACATTGAAAGAATGAGACTTCTGATGATCAAAGGTATTCCTAGTGATATTTGTTGGATAATTGAATCTCGAGTTCGCTTGGCAGGTGAGTTATTTGACTCTTTCATTTCATTTTTGCCTGGTTTAGGAAAAATCACATGTGCTAAGAAAAGAAGAGCTAAACGATTAGGTGTTTGTTATAAATGTGCATGCTGTACATACAATACTCGTTGTCGTTCTTTAGAAATGGTGCCTGATAATCGCAAAGATAAAATAAAATTCATTAAGGATGACATGAGTAAGGAGTCTTTAGATGATATATCATTGACTATTGAGACGCATCTCAGTGGATATGTCTATCATGCAATTCACAATTTACATACACAATTTCTAAGAGAAAGACAACAATTGAGTCTCAGGAATCTGACTTTAAAGTACCATGTTTGCCAATTTGTAAGAAAATTGGATGGGAAGCTTGTCCTTGACCCATAGAGGTCATTCAAGCCGTTACTACCTGTACATATTATTGTCTTTACATAATAATTGTGATTTGCTTTATTTTGATTTCTTTTATTTTCGCCGACAAGATCGAAACTTTTTGACTTTCACGATATATTTTATTGTTCCTCTAATAATTGTCATTTGGCATGTACTAGTGTTTCAGGTTTTCAGAAACTTCATGAGACGAACTAGAAGCTTTGAACTTCGACCGCTTGACCCGGAAATTGAAAAAACCATCAGACAGTTTCGAAGGGAATTGCGAGAAGGCCAATAAGCTTTAGTCAACATGGAACCTGAACCTTTGGAGGTTGCACCACCAATTCCCATTAGAGACAGAACCATTACGGTGGTTGACAGACTCATTTCCTATATTGTACTTCCTCCCTTACCAGCAAATGCGTGTGACATCAAAACATGCATTCAGATGATTCAGCAGTCAGTTCAGTTCGTTGGGAATGCAACTGAAGATCCTAATGCCCACATCAGTAACATCTTGGAAGTTTGCGGTAATTTCAACTACAACAGAGCATCAGAAGAAGCAATGAGACTGTGAGTTTTTCCATATTCCCTGAAAGACAGAGCTAAAGCTTGGCTACATTCACTACCAGCAAGTTCTATCACAACTTGGAACACTTTAGCCACCAAATTTCTTGCAAAGTACTTTCCACCAGCCAGAACCCGAAAGTTGAGGAATGACATCACATCCTTTGTACAACAAGATTCATAATCCCTCTGCGAAGCTTGGGAAAGATTCAAAGATTTACTCCGGAAATGTCCTCACCATGAATTTACCAGATGATGAAAAGAAAGAGGAATGTTTCAAACTTGATGCGATACACAGTACCATTAAGAACTCCATTGCAATGCAAAGTTCTATTGACAAACTTAAAACATGTCAATCGCCTGTGGAGCCTGAAGATAAAACATCTTTTGCAGTGAAAAAGCCAATTCTTGCATTACAAGCTGTTGGACAATTATGACCTATAGCGTCACTATTTGTACAGATCATGGTGTTGTTGTACAAATTAACTATGTGACAATGAGATTGCACTCTTATCATTTGTGATTAGATCACCTAGATGTATAAATGATAGGAGGTCCTTATGATTAGTTCCTTGATTGAGATGATATGAGACAGTATCAGTCCACGAAGGATTAATCATTAAATATCCCTAGTCGTAGTATTATCGAGACTGGACATGGATAATGCGGAATAGACTAGTATTACACTTGTGCGAGTTATGTGAGATCATAACGACATAGTTCTCATATATTTGGGTATAGGATACTCATGCAAGTGTAATAGAAGGTTGTGTTTTACCGATGGTACGGAAAACAGCTTTGCTCTGGATAGACCCCTCGGAATTCCATTGGTAGTATGACTATGTGTCTATGGAAGTCCGAAATCAGGGTAGGTGTATTTGGTCTTAACTTGAGACTTGCATCGCTAATACTTGTGACAATCGGTATGCTTTAGTTTTGGTCGTCCAGGGCTTTAACAGGTTCTGTGTACGCCTCTGCTGGGTATATCGAGAATCGTATTGTATTGGGTGTGACATCAAGACGGAAGTATCACTCCAGCCATAGTGGAGATGATGTCACGTAGGATACGGTACTAGTGCTCTTAAGTACTGCAGTCATCGGGATATTATGACTAGGTCATGTATGTCCGATTATAGAGACTAGTTACCAGACATCCGACATGTGCTTCGTACGGGGTAGACACATTCCAGCCCCAGGCCTAGCACGTGACAATCCGATACTGGATCGCAATACGCAATACTACGTATACTACGCCTGACATAGATTATATATTCCAGTAAGAATATTTCTGGAGAATTGGGTAGGCACGGTGCTTTGCTAGAAGCCAACCATGTCTTTTTAATCGGTAAGCACGTGGTACGAGGTACGCACGTATTCGGATAATCCGATGACCGTATTTACTGCCAACATATCCAGGGATCTCTTGGGTCGCTTCCCAAAGATTCACCGATGACAGTTGATTTAAATTAGAATTAATCTGGGATTAATTAAGATGGAGAAAATTAATCTGGGATTAATTGAGGTATTATTTAATATGGGATTAAATGTGTTCGGAAAAGAGAGAACGCGATTAATTTGGAATTAATCGGTAAAATAAATTTAATAGTTAAATTTGATTTTTCTATTTAATTTATTCGTATGGGCTAAAATTAATATATCAAATATATTAATATGAATTGAATTTCGTTACGAAATTAAAGTTGGACTTTAATACGAACGAACGAGTTAATTTAGAATTAATTCGTAAACGACATTCGTAATATATTTGCGAGGCATCGTCATTTAATTAAATTAGATTTAATTATTTAGCAACGAAAGTTTGTTTGATCGGATTAAACGGATCCGAGCCGCGGCAAATGTTCGTAGAGACATTTTGAGTTTTGAATTCAAAATGGTGGGGCCCACTTCACATATGTCACACATGTGAAGTGGTGGTTGGAAAGTGGTTGGCATTTATGCCAAAACCACTTACTTTGCAACTACTTGGTTTAGGTGAAACCAAATTACCCCAACTACATGGTTTTGGGTAAAAGGGTAAAACCCTTTAACAAAACCAAAAAACCTTATCTCTCTCTTCACTCTACACACTTGTAACACATTTTGGAAATGAGAAACCTTAAAAATCCTCTCCATGGGCGTGAGCCTCTTTCCTTCATCTCTTTGATTTTGTTGCAAAATCAACAAAGCTATCACTTGGAGAAATCAACTAAGGTGATAGGGAAACTTCTTCAAGAGTTGGAATCATCACTTAAAGCTTGGATCTTGGAGATCTCTCAAAATTTTAAAGCTCAAATCCGTTCATTGTAAGTATATTCCGCAACTTATTTTGAATTTATAACACCTTTACATGCTTATTAGATCTTTGGCATGTTCTAGGAACACTAACACAAGCAACATAAGAGAAAAATATTCACCAGCTCAACGAATTGGAGGAATTTCACAATCAGCCTTTTGAGGATGCCAAATTGTACAAAGAAAAGGGCAAGAAAAGACATGATGAGAAGTTAGTGCGCATACAACTGGAACCAGGGCAGAAGGTACTGTTAAACAAATCAAAGGTGAAATTTTTCCCATGGAAGCCAAAATCACGGTGGTCAGGTCCATTTGTGATCACCAAAGTTTTACCTGTTAGACATTATGTCCCATAGCGTCACTGTTTGTAAATGATATTGTATTATTGTACAAAATTAACTATGTGATAATGAAATTGCCTTTTGCCGTTTTGTAATATTATTTACTTTGAGTTATAAATGGCGAAAGTCCATATGATTAGTACCTGGACTGAGAATGATATGAGACAGTATCAGTCCCCAAAGGTTTAATCATTAAATATCCCTAGTCAGTATTATCGAGACTGGACATCGATAATGCGGAATAGACTTGTATTGCGCTTGTGCACGTTGTGAGGGCACAACGGCATAGTTCTCATATATTTAAGTATTGGATACTTATGCAAGTGCGATAGGAGGTTGTGTTTTACCGATGGTACGGAAAACAGCTTCGCTCTGGATAGACCCCGCGGAATCCCATTGGTAGTATGTCTGCGGTCTATGGGAGGCCGCATCAGGGTAGGGTATATGGTCTTAACCTGAGACTTAATCGCTAGTACTTGCGACAATCGGTAAACTTTGGTTTTGGTGGTTGGGGACCTTAACCGGTTTTGTGTACACCTCTTCTGGGTTTATCGAGAATCGTAGTGTACTGGATGTGATGTCAAGATGGAAGTATCGCTTCAGACATATGGAGGTGATGATCACGCAGGACACAAAAAAACTAGTACTCTATAAAAGGTTGCAACCGTCGGGACAATATGACAAGGTCAGGATTGTCCGATTTAAAGAGACTAGTTGATTGATGTCCGATATATGTTTCGTACGGGGCAGACACATCTCCAGCCCAGGCCTAGCATGTGATCATCCGATACTGGATCGATGTACGCAATACTACGGTATACTACGCTTGATATAGATCTTATATTCCTATAAGAATATTTCTGGAGAATTGGGTAGGCATGGCGCTTTGCTAGAAGCCAACCTTGTCTTGTGAATCGGTAAGAACGTAGTACGAGGTACGTGCGTGTTCGGATTATCCGACGACCGTATTTACTGCCAACATATCCGGAGATCTCTTGGGTCGCTTCCTGAAGATTCACCTATGATATTTGATTCGAACTTAATTAATCTTGGATTAATTGCGGAGAAACTTTATCTCGGATAAAGTGCCTTATTTAGAGAGAGAGAACGATTAATTTGGAATTAATCAGTAAAATTATTATATTCGATATAATAATTGAAATTCGATTTCGACGCGAAATTAAAATTAGATTTTAATTCGGGCATACGAGTTAATTTAGAATTAATTCGTAAGCGACGTAAATAATAATTTCGCTAGGAGCGATTATTTATTTAAATTCGATTTAATTAACGTCGCAACGCAAGTTCGGTATTTCGGAAATATCGAACCCGAACGCGTGAGTGCACGTGGGCCCACTTTCATTTGGAAACGTGTGGGGCCCACATGACACATGTCATTATATGTATTATTATATTGATGATGCATTGCATGGTGATAGTGTGTAATTCACTCAAATGTTATGCATGGAATTAGAGTGTTTGACACTCTAAGCCTTTGCATGGCTTGTGTCATAGATTTATTATTATTTAATAAATATTATGGCATAAATATAAATTGATTTTTGGTATCAAAAATCAATTAGAACAAAAGAAATTTCTCTCCTCTCTCTCTTTTATGACCGAAAACTGCATGCAGTTTTGGTCTTCATCTTCTTCATTTTGGTTGCCAAAAGCTTGAAGAAAAGGTTTTTGTTTGGAACATACAAGGCTAGCACCTTCAAGGGATCAAAAGAGGTGATAGGAAACCATCATAGAGCAAGGAATACACAAAGCTTGGAGCTTCCTTCTTCTTGTCTTCCTTGGCCGAAAGTCATCCACCTGGAGCTTCCATTTGGTTTGTTTTTTCTTCATCAACAAAGCATTGTAAGTATGATTCCGCCATACTTCGTCTTTTATATATATTCTTTGTTGTATTTCATGAATGCTTAATCTTTCCTTGGGACATATTATAGAAACCAACATTACCAAATAGAGCCGTTGAGATACATGATCCTGACTCCAAAAAAACTTTCAAGGTTAAAAACAAGCGTGTCAAGCACTACTGGGGAGAATCATTTGAGGGACAAAAAGAAATTTTTACTCTTTCAGATCCAGCTTAACGTTCGATAAGTCACGTCTAGCTGATGACTCTAAACTTAGCGCTAGCAGGGAGGCAACCCATGTGATTTTTGTATATATTGTGATTTGGTGTGTTTTATTTTTGTTTGTTTAATTATTGCAGGTAAAGTCATTTCACTATGGAAGAAGCTCTCGCAAATCTTCACAAGCAATTTCCTTCTCTCCCCCAAAAATCTCTGATGAAAGTTTACAAAGCTCGCTTGGAACGGATGAGGTTACTGATGATCAAAGGTATTCCTACTAACATTCGTTGGATTATTCAAGCACGGGTCCGATTGGCAGGTGAGTCTTCTGACTCTTTTATTTCACATCTGCCTGGCTTAGGAAGGAGCACCTATGCTAAAAAGAGAAGAGCAAAAAGAATGTGTGTTTGTTATAAATGTGATCGCATGTTTTGTAATACTTGTTGTCGTTCTTTAGAAATGGTGTCCGATAACCGCGAAGATAAGATTAACTTCATTAGGGATGGCTTGAGTAATGAGTCTTTGGATGACATATCTAAAACTCTTGAGACGCATCCCAGTGGATGTGTGTATCATGAAATTCGCATGTTATATGCACAATTCCAAAAGGAAAGAAAACTGTTAAGTCTCGGGAATCTGACTCAAAAAGACCATGTTTGCCAATTTATAAGAAAATTGGATGGGAAGCTTGTCCCTGACGCATAGACGTCAATCAAGCCGTTAATTTTCTTGTAAATATTATATATCTTTGTCTTTTCTTAATAATTGTGATTTTTTTTGTTGTTTTTCTTTTGTTTTCTCCGACAAGATCTAGACCTTTTTGACTATCACGATATTATTTTTCTACTAATCGTCCTCTGGAAGATACTTGTGCTATTTTTACTCACCCTTTTTCAGGTATTATAAATTCAACTCATCATTGCACTTTTGAAGACATCCAAAGTAAAACATGGAAGCCACTTCAAGAAAATGAGTTGAAAACATCTTTGTGTTTTGTGGTAGTAGTGTTGGTACTAAACCACAATACGTAGAAGTAGCACAAGAATTGGGTCGAGTCTTAGCTGCAAGGAATATGCACTTAGTATATGGCGGAGGCAATCTTGGACTTATGAGGATCGTTTCAAAGGTCGTACAAGAAAGAGGCAGTAACGTTTTGGGAATCATCCCAAAACCCTTGGCAGAGGCAAATCTTATTGAACCATCAAACGGAGAGGAACTGATCGTGCCAGGTATGTCTGAACGTTTGGTAGAAATGATTAACCGTGCTGATGCTTTTTATAGTGTTATCTTGGGCGAACCTGAACATACACCAGAAACCGATTGGGCTGTTTAACGTTGATGGATTTTATGATTTTCTTTGTGTGTTTCTTGATGATGCCCGGAGAAATGGATTCGTGTCAAAACCTTTGAAAGAACTCCTCTTTACTACTATAACTGCTCCGGATCTAATAGACCAACTCATAGCCTATGAACCACGAGTTGACCCTATCCTTTCAAAGATAAGTTGGTCTGAGGACGATCGTGGTAAGAGGCGTAGGATTAATCTGGATCTTAACCTTTAATTTCTTGTAGATTTTCAGCTAACCAGGTACGACCTTCTTAACTCTCCTTTTACTGTTTAAGACATTAGGGACAATGTCTCATTTAGGTTTGGGGGACAGAATTAGTTGATCAGTACCTTGTTATTTTTTTAGTTTGTGTGTTATTTTTAAACCAAAAGTTTTCGAAAAATACAAAAAAAAATTGAAAAATTTTCAATATCTTCAAAAATATTTTGTGTTTTTGTGTTTTTATTTTGACTAAAAAGGTGAAATTGGTAAGAGATTGCTGAATAAAGAGCTTCCACTCCTGATACGTATCTCAAACCCATTTTCGGAACAAGTTAATTTTTGTTTATTTCCTTTTGAATTATTTAATTTGTGAATTCTCCACAATACTGACTAAAATGGATCTTCATATGCTCAGTTAGCAGATATTATCAACATACATAGTAATATACAGACATGAGCTATAATTCAAAAGTTTGTAATATTCAGTGCTCTAGTTTAATTGGAGGAAGCATCTCAGAAAGTGATGGAGTAAAAAAAAAACATTTGAGATCCGAGTTATTATGTCTGTAAGGGTGTTTTAACACCTAGTGCCCTAAAACAAACTGGTTTGGGAGTCACTGGCCCAAAGCTCGTTACATGGATCAAAGATGCTACAAAAATATATATATCTGAAGTTTGAGTAATTAAGTCTGTAGGGGTGTCTTAACACCTAGTGCCCCAAAGCCAACTGGTTTGGGAGCCACCGACCCAAAGCTCGTTACATAGATGGAAGATATTGTATATAAATAAAAAATAGAAAAAAATAATTCTGAAAAATGAGAAAAATTATTCCATTGCTACAAAAAGGTGTGAAATCTGATAGAGCTTTAAGACAAAAATATTACTCTCTTATCAACTGCATTTATGACTATTGTGGGCAAAAATGAGTTGATTAATATTTTGTTGGCTGTGTATATGAAGAATGGTAAAAATAATCGGAGAATTTACTTATTCAGTAATTTCGAAAGAAAAAAAAAAACTAGTAACTTGGAGTAGAAGTTTCACCTGATTAGTCACTAACTTCTTTATTCTCTTTTCTCTTGTCTTTTGGCTTTTGTGTGCATTAGTTTCACTACCTTTTTACTTTTGTAAAATGTTTATTGGGATCATTGCTGTAAACCCTCACGAGACTACAACTTGTCCACTTGGGACACCTAGGGGTTTAAAGACTTGTTGCATACGCTAATTGCAACCGTGATCCCTAAGAAAGTGGCTTAGTTAAATTTTTAGCAAAATGTTAGGTTTGGGGGTGTGATGAGTCGTAAATCTATCAATATTTCCCACTCATTTAACTTAATATTTTGTATAGTTTCTTGAGTTTTGTGAATATTTTGATGTGTTTTGTGTTATTTTGTAGATAAATAAAGTTTCAGGACACTCTGGAGGTCATTTGGGCCAAAATAGTTAAAATAGGACGAAAATGGCATTTTGGTAATTTTTTACGTCGCAACGCCAATACCTTCAGCGTCGCGACGCCTAACGTGCGTTTAATAGTGCTAACGTGCGCCGGGTCCATGTGTCAGAATCTGAGAAAAGTTTGACTTTGCGAACGTGCGCCGTGCCATGTGTCACCATCACAGCTGATCTGCTAACATACGTCATGCCACATGTCATCATCCTACGGTGCCGACAGTCACCATCGCCACGTTTCACCATGTGTCACTCCACGTGTCAGCCATGTCATCGTCCACATCATCAGTTGACCGAGTCAACATGCCACCTCACCGCCACATCATCATCACCCAATCAGGAAGTGACACGTGTCGCAATTCTATGGTGCCGATAGTCACTTTGCCACGTGTCGCCATGTCACCGCCACGTCAGCATCAATTATTGGCTCTCTTATCCCTATCTGACACATGGTGGATAAGAATATAAGCTGACCAATCAGAAGGCGCCACGTGTCACAATAATTGAGCCCCAACCACCTTGCCACGTGTCACCTTATCACCTTATCTAGAATCTGCAGCCAACGAACCAGAGCGTGCCACGTCGACAGAAGCTGGCGTAGCGACGCCAAAGGCCTTGGTGTCGCGACGCTGGAACCCCACCGAGGCCTATAAATTGAGCTCGAGATTTCAGTTTCAGTTGTACCACTCTCTCTCATCTCTTTGATGTAAAGAGGGAGTTTCTCTCTCTAGTTTCTTTTAGTTTTTAGTTTTGTAATTAATTTTAATTACGTTTTGAAATAATAGTAATTTACTTTTTTACTTTTTACAGTTTTTACTATTCACCATGAGGAGGTAACTTCCCCAGCTAGGGTGAAAGGTAATTCTTTTACTATTGCTATTTAGATTAATCTCCCTTAAATATAATATATTCACTATTTAAAATATTGACTTAAAAAGGATACCGCCAGATTGGTCAGTTGGTAATTTATTTTAATCTAGTTTAAACCTGACTAATCAAGGATACTGGCAGATTGGTCGGTTGGTAATTAAACTTTCTTACCGCCTATATGGTAGGTTCATGGACAAATCTTTTTACCGCCTTAATGGCTGGTTGGACTTAATTTGACTTAATCAGGATACCGCCTATATGGCTGGTTGGTAATGTTATCACAAGTTTATATATTATATTATGGGAGATATCTAAATTAGTAATAGTAAAAGTAATTCCTTTTAACTTAGCATTTTATTTTATTGTAATTTACTTTTCAGTATTTACTTTACTGCATTTTTACTTTATGTCTTTTATTTTCAAGTTTTTACTAGCCCTAGTTATGTGTTGAAACTAAATTAGTTATCTGGGGTTGTGATGACTTTTATTATCACCGGTTTATAAGGGGTTAGATTATAGTTTGGGTAATATAAAGATTTATTTATTGAGTCTTAATCTTAATGCTTTTTCATTAACTGGCCATTAATAAAATTGAACTGGGAAACTTAAAATGAACTAGACATAGGGATTTTAAGTTTAAGACCTTAGACTTAATAGCCCACGATCTTCCTTGAGGATAGATAACCCTTTAATAGATTTCCTTACAGGATAGACATATGCCTGTCGGGCGAGGGTAGCTATAATTGGAACTTAAACTTAATGAATCCATATAATTTGGTTGACATAGACATATGGTTCAATTGGGTTAAACTGATTATTTGTGTCTGACCATCGACAAAGGCTTACACATAATTTAGTGTTCCAGGTTAATAAATCAATATATTACCCAACTTTAAGATAACCACTTCATCTTTAAAATGATATTGGAAGAAATCACAACCCTATATAGTTTTTAAAATTGAATTTTCTTAAAACCTACTTTCGAATAATTTTATTTACTTGTTTTTAAATTTAGAATCATCACCATGTCAAATCAATCAAACAACCTGTTAGATACTAGTAATCATTTGACCTCATAAAATTAATAGATTAGGTATTAAGTCCTCGTGGGATCGAAATTTTTATACGACTTGAACGATACGTGCGCTTGCGTTATACATGTGTGTTTACGCCGGTCACTAGGTGGCTTGGGTACGATGGAGGAAATTTTTATAGTGATATTGTAGGCACTATATTTTTTCATATAAGTCCCGATGATGAGCCTGTGCAGAGGCACTAGCTTTTAATCGCGGAAGTCGCGGGAAACGGACGTCGGAAGGAAAGAGTCAAAAATTGATATCTTGTTGGATTTAATTCGCTTGCTTAGCTTCGAGTTTGCTCGTTAGGCATTTGTTTTAAAATTTATCCTCGGCCCAAACCTTAAAATGACACCCTAGACTCTCCTCTCTAACGCTTCTCCCTCGACTCTTCACACCTCTCTCATAAACAAATGAGCCAGCCCTTCACCATGAATAATAAACACAAAAATAAGGCAAACACTCATGCATGCCAATGAACCTCACGTCCAAACAAAGCAAATAAACAAATCACAAAAGCCACACCCACTCACTTTAGCCATTCCCGCCACTTTAACAACAAATCAATTAAATAACCCAACCCAAATCCACACCAAAAACCAAACACAAAGAAACAAACAAACCTACCAAATAACATTTCTCTCTCCAATCAATAAGCCTCACAATTTCTTCACACATACAAATTTCAAAGCACCCCACGTGAAAATATAAACACAAAGCAACAAATCAATTAAATAACCCACATGCCTCACATCTCACACAAACACAAATTCAACAATAAACAAGTCACAAACAATCACAACAAGACAAACCCTAACCACTTTCTCCATTAAATATTGCCTCCCAATAAATTATCCTTCCAACCCCCCACCAAATAACCAATAATTTAATAGGCATTCAAATCCTATCCACCTCAACCATTATAAAAAGAAACAAAAAAACCTATTCTCTAGAGACAAAAAACATGCACATGTGAAACCCCTCATTCTCTCTCGACATTATCACTCATCTCACACAAGCAGCATCTCAAACTCCATGGACACATGAGCAGCCCCCTTCAACACACTCAAATCAGCGCCCACTAGCCACTCGCACTCAAAGAACCCAAACCACACTTCACTCTCTCCATACAAGCCCTATCCCACCGAACTGCACGTTGAACGTGCATGAAGCCCTCACGTTCATAACCCAACATAAAAATTAAACACTCACACACCTGGCACCGACTCACTAGGAAACAACCACACATCCCTCAACTCAACCCTCATGCAGCCAACACGTCCATAACCTTCACGTTAAACACACGAAAAAGACCCCACTCGGCAGCCTCCATTCAACCCAACACAGCAGCCACACCTCAGCAGACCTCACGAATGTACAGATCAACCAACAAAATCCCACATCGACCATGAACACGGTTTGACCACGCGCATTTCGTCTGTGCAATCTGGTGATGACACGTGTCACGCGGTGAGACGGTGCAATGGGAAGCTGACACGTGGCACGCGGTAAGAATCGGTCCAATGAAAGCTTGACACGTGGCAGAATGTGATTCACCGATGATTCGGTCAAATGAGAAGGTGACACGTGTCACGCAGAGTGTCGGCACCATAGGTTTGTGATACGTGTTCCGGCGCATGTTAGCAGATCCTCTGTGATGATGACACGTGGCACGACGCACGTTACCAAGTCAATTTTCTCAGATTTTGACACGTGGACCAGGCGCATGTTAGCAGGCTTGAGGCGCATGTTAGGCGTCGCGACGCGGCCAAATTACAAAAATGCCATTTTCATCCTTTCTCACTGTTTTGGCCCCAAATTGCTTCCAATGCTTCCCAAACTTTATTTATCTGTAAAATAATAATAAAACACATCAAAACGTTCACAAAACCCGAGAAATTATACAAAATATTAGGTTAAATGAGTGGGAAATAATGATATAAATACCACTCATCAGCCGTGCCATGTGTCATCATCCTATGATGCCAACAATCGCCATAGCCACGTGTCGCCACATGTCACTCCACATGTCAGCCACGTCATCGTCAACATCAGCAGTAGACCAAGTCAACTCGCCACGTCAGCGCCATGTCATCATCAGTCAATCAAAGCGTGCCATGTGTCGCAATCCTACGGTGCCGATAATCACTTTCGCCACGTGTTGCCACATCATCGCCACGTCATCGCCACGTCAGCACAATTATTGAGTCAATTATCCACATCGCCACGTCATCAGATAAGAATCTGAAGCAGCCAACCAGAGCACGACACGAAAACCTTACCGATGCCTATAAATTCAGCTCGAGGTTTCAGTTTCAGATGTACCTTCCTCTATGAATTATCTGATGTAAATAGGGAGTTTTATATCTAGTTTCTTTTAATTTCAGTTTTGTAATTAATTTTAATTACCAACTGTAATAATAATTTACTTTCTTTACTTTTCAGTTCTTACTATTCAACATGAGGAGGTAACTTTCCATTGCTATGGTGAAATGTAAAACTTTTATTACTGCTATTTAGATTACTCTCCCTTAATTATAATATATTCACTATTTAAAATTTGACTTAACAAGGATACCGCTATATTGGCCGGTTGGTAATCAATTATAAATTGGTTTTAATCTGACTAAGCATGGATACCACCTGGTTGGTCGGTTGGTAAATTCCGCCTATATGGCTGGTTTATGGACTTAATTTGACTTAATCAAGTTACCGCCTATATGGCTGGTTGGTAATATCACACAAGTTAATATATTATATTAATGGAGATATCTAAAAAAGTAGTGATAAAAGTAGATTCTCTAGCCCTATCATTTTATTTTATTGTAATTTTCTTTATTTACTTTCAGCATTTTACTTTATGTCTTTTATTTTTAAGTTTTTACTCGTCCTAGTTATGTGTCGTAACTAAGTTAGTTATCTAGGGTATGATGAATTCTAATATCACCAGTTTATAAGGGGTTATTTTATAGTTTGGGTAATTTAAAGGTTTACTTATTAAGTCTTAAGCTTAATGCGTCATGTTAACTGGCCTTGCCTGCTTCCGTGATCCTGTTTGCCATATTTAGACAGACATTTTGGGATATGTCCTTTATCTTCATAAAAGATTATAATGATTTTGCCTTTGCCCTTTTCAACATTCCAGAAGCTTTTGGCCAAGCCTTGGCCTTCTAGAATATCGAAGTAAGGTGCGCCTTACGCTACTTGCCTAATTGCAAACTTTGAATTTATCTCCTTGAGAATAGTCATTAACTCTCCAAGAGTTATTGTTGCAATTGTACTTCTAAAATCTAAAATAGATCTATGAAGATCCTTCAATTTCATTATCATACTTTAAGGATCTAATCCTTAGTTCTGACAAAGAAATTAATGAGTCTACTGCGACAAGCTAAATGGATTAAGCACTAAAGTTATCATTACATAAATCTTCCAAAGATTATGCTCTACTATTTGCTTAACTCCGGGCTTAGGCATAATATGTTATTTTATCAAATAAATAAACTAATTATTTTCCAGGACTATCCTGAAAATTATTCCCAATTTGAAAATTAAACCATTTAAATACATTTTCCCTTGGATTATGTTTTAAACGTCAATCTTTCAATTTTTTATCTTGATTTTAATAGTCCAACTATTTAATCAACGATTTCGGTACTATTTATTATAAGGATTACAATAGTCCCACTATTTAATCAACTATAATTTAATAGATTAAAATCAATTATATTGATTACTATAATCCAATTATAAAATCAATTATAAATGAATAGTTTGAATATAGTCCAACTATTTATTAAAAACAACATTTAACTTTTAGTCTAACTAACATTTAATTTATTTGACGAATGATATTTGTTTGAGCGCGTATGGCAAGTAATTAAACGAATATTGCAAATTCAATTCTTGCCTCCCACTATTTTTCGGCGAGCCTCTAACCCTTTGTTGAGTACTCGGGAAACCGTGTTTCCTAGCAGGCTAGGACCCCGTTAAATATCACACAATCTTGACTTTGGCCAACAAATTGTATGATAATTAACTAGGTAGATCTCTAAGATCGATTGGATCCAATCCAATTCCTAGATCCGGTAGGGGGACATCCCAGTCCGAAACATATATCTTATATATGCCAATACATCCAATGTATTACTTAACATTTTCCCTCTGAATCAACTAAGCCTTGGCTTTGGCACAACAAACTTAGTGATCCCAGTTAAACGCGACCCATTGACCATGGAAAGCTTCGTAATCAATGTCGATGGACAAGAAATGGTCTTGACTTTGGCCAACAAACCACAACTTGGACAAGACACCAATATGGAACAAAGCTCTCGTGATTCAAACACATCCTCAACGGACAAAGGCCTTGACTTTGGCCAACAAGCCAATGCCAGTCTCGGATCTTGAGTGAGAATCACTCAATGGAAGGAAAGACGTGTAGGCATTGCATTTTCGCATGTGAAACCCGATGATGAGCCTCATTTGGAGGCATTACCTTTTGAGTCATGAAAGCCGCAGGAAACGGATATCGGAAGGGGAAATTCAGGATAAACAAGCTCACTGTCTTCGTTGGTGCTGCGTTCGTTACTTCGTTCAAACCTCGTGCAGATTGCGGACGTTCGTGCCGCGTGCGATGAGGCGTTCGAAAGGAGCCGATAATTCTGGTTTTGCTGCTAGCCTCACACCCCAGCCCATTTAGCTCCCCAAAGCCCATAAAACACATCCCAAATTAAATAAATAAATATTAAAATAAATATTAAACATTAAAATAAAACATTTAAACCATTTAACAATTAAAATAAACAATTACCAACTTAAACTAAAATCATGCCTAAATTAAACAAATCACATACTAAATCAAAATATAATCATACCAAATTAAAATCAATCCTAACCAATTAAAGCCAATCACATATTTGACTTCCTAATCTAATAAGATATTTACCAATATAAAATATTTGTATTCCTAAACCAACACAAATTAAATATTACAACTTCCTAATTTAAAATATCTTGTCCCCCCTCAATCTTGTGTATGCCTTTCTCACCTCTCCTAATTTGGAAACAAGATCACTTCCCTTGTCAACCCTAGCCATTCTCTATATAAACAACCCCTCACCAAAGCTTTTTTTTTTTTGAGACATAGAATTCACACCCAAACTCTCTCGAAATCTCTCTAGACTCTCTCTACACACCCAAGACCAAACAAGCAAAAAGAGAAAAACACTTCACACATACACGAGCAAGAAAACAAAGAAACCACCACAAGCCACCACCCTCCATAGCCGAAACAGCCACCTATACAGCAGCCCTCCCCCACCGAAAATCACCACAAAACCACACACTAAAACACGCCTAAACAACCTCCTAGATTACCTTAAAACAGCAGCCCAAATCCTTAAAAAAACAGTAACATAAAAACTACATAGATAATCTTAAGAATAATCATATATAATTGCGCTAAAAACCCACACGAACTTGGAATAGTTCTTTGAAAACGTTGAAACAGATGGCCCGTGCAGTGAGCAGCAAAACAGGAGCCGAATAGGAGCAGAACGGAGTTTGAACCGTAAGCAAAACAGCGAAGCAGTGAGCTAGGACGTTGAACCAGCGGACCAGAAAAGTTGCGGAGCTTTACCCCTTTCCGATCTTCGTGGAACGTGAGTCCGAGAGACGGCTTAAAAGGTTAGACCTGAGGGTATCTTTCACACCTGTTCTCATTTTTTTTTTTCTGGCCATTTATTTTGATTATATTTTCTGTATTTGTGGTGTCAGTCGTGTGTATGATGTATGTTGTGGGTAGTGGATGAATGAGAGATGTGTCAACTCTCGCGATATATCGGATGGAAACCCGGACATAAATTTCATAGCCGATTCCGAATGGACGGTAATATGATCTGTACTCGGGCCACAACTCCACGTACCGCTTGAGTAAAACGGCACCATCTCTCTTTCGTTGTGTTGCTCTTGTTTATTTAGTTTGCTTTACTTGAATTCAATATGTCGTTAGTTATGCATGATTCAACCAAGCGCATGGGCTTAGTGAGTTAGTCCAAAGGTCCTCAATTTGGGAGACAAAGAGCCGAAAAGGCCACCTTCGTGACACTACTTCACCGCACCAGTTGATGTATGTTCGGTTGGACGCGAGATACGTTCAATCAGGCATACTTAGTTTGATATTATTATCTTTATTTTCGTATGTATAAGTCAATCGAGCGCATGGGCTTAGTAAGTGTGATGTGAGATCCCCTATGAGGAGGGGCTAAAAGCCCTTTACCACGATGCTCTGCCGCGCCGGTTGATGTGTGTTCAGATTGGATGTAAGATGTGTTCAATCGGGCATACTTGGTTGATATGATTGGTTCTATTCTTGTACGTGTGATGTGACGCGCATGGGCTTAGTATGTTGGTCTAAAGGTCCTCCCTTTGAGAGATCAAGAGCCCCAAAAGGTCACCTTTATGGCAGTACTTCGCCGCGCCCCTTTATTTTCTGTTTATGTATTGCATTCCATTTCATGCATCAGGTCCGTGTCCGTTCGAACGCGTTCACAAACGCAACTCGAACGCGCATACATTTTTGCCTTATCATGCATCAGGTCCGTGTCCGTTCGAACGTGTTAACAAACGCAACTCGAACGCGCATACATTTTTGCCTTATCATGCATCAGGTCTCATTTTCGTTCGAACGCGTTAACAAACGCCATACGAACGTGAGCATTCTGTTTCATTCCCGTTCGAACGCGTTTATGAATGCTACTTGAACGTGAGCATTCTGTTTCATTTCCGTTCGAACGCGTTTACGAACGCTACTCGAACGTGAGCATTCTGTTTCATTTCCGTTCGAACGTGTTTACGAACGCTACTCGAACGCGAGCATTCTGTTTCATTTCCGTTCGAACGCGTTTACGAACGCTACACGAATGTGCACACACTGAACTGAGTCTGTCTTATTATATTCATGCATAATTGCCTATTGGTTGATCTTTCTTATGCAAATACGTCAATGTATTACAATTCGTATGCTTATGTCATGATAACATTTGAGCATTATCTCTTGCGGTATATCGGATGGAAACCCAGACGTAAATTCCATAGCCGATTCCGAATGGACGGTAGTGCGGTCTGTACTTGGGCTACAATTCCACGTACCACTTGGAAAAGTGCCCATATGTGTGCTTGTATGGTCGATGTGTATGCTTGTGTTTTCCTGAATGTGATGTGTAAAGTTGTATGTTCGTTGCTATCTTGATATATGTTAAGCATGCAATTTTAAATATGAGATACATGTAAAAATGTACACATAAGTTTTACTTTGCATATGAGAATTTAGAAGCATGATACTCTTGGAAATAAGTGTTGCTTAAGCTTAGTTAAATTATTACATGAATCCTTTCATTACAAGTGACATAAGTAAGGGACCATTCCGAACCCAACGGTTTGAGGTCTTCCCTTGCGAGGGGTGAGTGCGGCCTTAAATCTTTGTCCCGGTTCACACCGGGTGGCGACTCCATGTTATTCAGTACTTCCCAAACTAGGCCGCGAGCCTAGGAACGGCGTCGCTCAGGTCCTGTGTCCTACAGTCTGGCGACTCCAGTGGGGATCTATGAGAATTGGCCCCGAAATGTTGTCTTGTAATGAGTGGATTTATGTTTTAATTGGCCATGTCTATAGTGGATAAGTGAGGGTTTAATCAAGGGCACTTTGAGGCTAGGTAATGGTTTGGTGTCTTCCTTCACTCACTACCTTTCTAGAAGGAAAAGCTGTGAGGATACCTACATGACCATCTACTCGTAGCCTTTGTGATGGACTAATTTGGAGGACTTGTTGTTTATTCCTGACACCAAGCGATAAGAGCCTAAGAGGCTTGGGTATTTAAGTGAGCCTCGCTCCACCTTCCCTCTGGGGAATCTACAATGGGAAATCCATTTGACAGTCCGTCACACACCATAGCTCATTGGCACGTACCTTAGTGTATAAAAAGGGATACGCTCACTTGGTCGCTTGAACCCTTGAGTGGGGAGACCTAGTTGTGGGCTATCCTTCGCCAGTGAGAGCCTTTGTCCATACTCTTGCAAATCCACCCATAGACTGGTTTGTGTGGTTAAAGTAACAATTATTTCCTTAAGTATGTGCTTGTGGACCATCTTCATTTGGATGCAGTTGGACTATTGTCAGAAATGCGGGCTTGCTGGGCCATTTAAACTGGAGCAAGTTCGTACTGTATGACTATTAGGCCCAAGGCTTCTGAAATGTTGATGGGCCATTATGAAAAAAATTATTATGTTATGTTTGCATTATCTCCCTTCTATGCTTATGTTTGGGAACATCACCGTTTGGATCCATTTGGACCATCTGTCATGGGATATGGACTTGTTGGGCCATTTAAACTGGGACAAGAACGTATTTCATGACTATTGGGCCAAAAGCTTCTAAGTGTTGATGAGCCACCTTGTGCTTGTGTTCGGAATGTTACCATTTGGATTTAGTTGGGCTCCTTGCCATGAGACGTGAACTTGTTGGGCCATTTAAACTGGGACGGGTTCACCCTTATGACAGTTGTCCCAAAGGCTTCCAAAATGATAATAGGCCGATTTGTTTGAGAATCTTATTTGATTTAATATATGTTATACATTTCTTATGCATATCATGCATACATATGCCCTGTTAACATTCTCTGTGTCTTAAAAGACACCATAGATACCGTTTGGGTTAGAGAAGAAGAAACCAGACTCACTAAAAACAAGTATGAGTGAATCCGATAATGAGGTGTCCGTATGGATCAGTTAGAGAATGGTCTCGCAAAGATCACTGAACAGTTGCAGGCTTTGACTACTGCTATGGCTGGTATAGCTGGGCTCGTGCCGGGGTTCATTCTGGGGATGTGAGGCAAGAGGAATCTCCGAACAGATTGGGGGATGATATCCCCGCTTTTGATGATGATATGGCAGAGTATGCAGCAGGCAGAGTATCTGGGTCTCAGACAGAGTTACAGAAACTTCGGGATCAGGTGAGTCGGTTACCCGCAAGATGAGGGGGGGTAAGAACGAGGATTTGCTTGGATTATGACACTTTGACTTTTGAGGAACAGTTGCATGCACAGTTCAAGATGCCGGATATGGCTAAGTTCAACGGGAATGGGGATCCGAGGGTGCATCTCCGACAGTTTGTATCAGTCATGAGTTCAGTTGGCTTATCTCAGCGCCAGGTACAGAAAATGTTTGGAATGTCGCTTGAAGGAGCTCCCGTGGTATGGTACCACAGTTTGGAGAAGAAGAAAGTAAAGGAAGATTGGGGGGAGTTGGCTGATGCTTTCCTGAAGCAATATGTCACGGACTTGGAGATCGATTGTCACTCTCCGTGATCTGGAGAATGTTAAGCAGAAACCGGAGGAGAGTTTTTAAAGAGTATGTGGATCGATGGAGGAGTCAGTTATTGAAAATGCAGACCAGGCCTTCGGAGAAGGATAGATCAAGATGATTATCAAGGCAAGGCACCAAGCCCTCCATTTACGGCAAGTTGAGGAGGATGACCTCCATGATTGCAGGACTTTCGGCAGTTGAGGGAAACTGTCATGGATATTGAGGAGGAAGAAGAGGCCGAGAATAGAAAATTCTATGGTGTAAACAGGAGGCCCATTGGGGGAGCATCGGGAACAAAGCCCGTTTCTGCTGAAGTTGCTGCTATCCGGAACAGGCAGTTTTTCCAACTTGGGAAGGCCCCTGTCTAAGGTGCTAGAGAAGTTAAAGAGGCAAGGGCTTTGATGAAACCCTTGGATACCAAACCATTACCCAATCCCCTACCACCACATATTAACCTAAGCCTTTATTGCCACTTCCACCAACAAAAAGGCCATGACACCGACAACTGCGCCCGACTCCGCCATGAAATCCAAGACCTAATAGACTCCAAGAAAATACCCAACCCAGAAACAGAACAGCCCGATACACACAGAAACCCCTTACCCAACTACCGTGCCGTACCACCACCAGCCTATATGATCAATTCTGGCCTTCCAGAAGACCTTGTCCTAAAACTCTTTCACCCTCAAGCCTTTTGCCTGGGAATCTGGGATAGCACTAGTGAGGATGAGTTTGAGCAGAAGAAGAACTTTTGGCTTGATTTCTCTAGCAGTGATGAGGAGGAAGTAAGGGGAATGACACGTAGCGGTTTTTTTTATAATGATATGGCAGAAAAAGGGTAAGGAAGCATTGACAGATGGTAGGGAAGTGGTTGAGACTGCAGAAAATACAGAAGGGATATAGTGCTGAGGCAATTGAGGAAGACTAGAGCACAAGTCAGTATCTGGGAACTATTATGTGCATCTCAGGAGCATAGACAGGCTATGGTTGAGGCCTTGAGCAAGATTGTGGTACCGGAGGATGCCAACCCCGCAATGTTTGTTGGGTCGGTTCAGAAGGAAGCTTTGCAGATATCCTTTTCTGAGGATGATCTCCGCCGGAGGGGAGGAGGAATCATAATAGGCCTTTATTTATCAGGGCCGAAGTGAGGGGCAAGAAAACTTCATGTGTGATGGTGGATGACGGTTCGTCCATCAATGTGTGCCCATTGAAAATTCTGGCAAGATTGGGTATGAAAGCAACAACAGACTTGGACCCCTCCAGTATGACTATTAAAGCTTATGATGACAGTAAGCGGGGAGTTGAGGGTACCTTTGTGGCTATATGTCAAGGTAGGGCCGATTGAAGATGAGGTTGAGTTCACAGTGCTGGACATTCCCAGCCACTTTAGCTTTATTGTTGGGAAGGCCTTGGTTTCACAAGCTTGGGGGCGTGCCTTCCACTTTGCATCAGATGATCAGATTCCCGTATGAGGGAGAGATTGTTACCATCCAGGCTGAGTTAGACAATACCGTGGCTGCCTTGGAGATACTACCTTTCATGAGGTTCCAGGTATCAGCGACTTTTGAGGAGTGGGTGGATCCTAGAGTGGCTAGGATTATGGAAAAAATGAAGTTTGAGCCGGGTAAAGGTTCAAAATTGCCGGATTTCAGAGGACAGACTACTCGAAAGGTTTGGGATACAAATCTGACGAAGAAAAGCCAAAGGTCAAGAAAAAGGGCCTGAGGCTGATGGAGTGCTTTGTGAAAGCTTCAGGGTATCAAGGAGAGCCTGAACCTGTGGAGGTTAATGGGATTGTTGTGCCTGGGTTTGAGATCTTCCAGGATTTGTTGGGTGAGAAGCCACCGACCGGGAAAAGCTGTGGAAGCTGATATTTGGGAAGAAGAGCTGATGAAGTTAGAGAGCCTGACTCTGAAGAAGATGAGAAGCCTGAGGAAGACCTGATTGCAAAGGAAGAAGTGTCTATAGATGATGAAGACATTTACCTTCCTGACTTATTTGAATGTACTTCCGCATTATCCAATAATAAAGACATTTCTTTTGCTTACTTGCCTGAGTCATTTCCATTCACTCTGCATGAATCAAGCATATTTGACATCAGTTCAGCCAGAACTATTGCATTTAACTTGGGCACACTTGAGAACCCCAAAGAAATTTTGATTGCAAGTGAAGTAACCTCCGAAGAGAGGGAGAAGACGAAACTAGAACAAGTGTTGGTCAGATATGCCAAAGTATTTGCTTGGTCTTATGAAGACATGCCCGGGGTAGACAGAAACATTGCTCAGCACACAATACCAACTTATCCGAATATGAGGCCAGTAAAGCAGAAACTCCGACGGATGAGACCAGAATGGGCTGAGAAAGTCAGAGAGGAAGTTAAGAAACAGATAGATGTGGGGTTCCGGAAGTGGTAAAATACCCTGAATGGTTGGCTAACATAGTGCCGGTGCCGAAGAAAGATGGGAAGGTCAGAATGTGTGTAGACTACAGAGATCTCAATAAAGCTTGTCCGAAAGATGATTTCCCTTTGCCGCATATAGATGTTCTGGTTGATAGTGCGGCTTTGTCTGCTATGTATTCATTTGCAGATGGATTTTCAGGGTACAATCAGGTTCTCATGGCTAAAGAAGATAAAAACAAGACTGCATTTGTTACCGAGTGGGGTACCTATTGTTACAAGGTGATGCCGTTTGGGCTTAAGAATGCAGGAGCTACTTATCAGCGGATGGCCACTACACTCTTCCATGACTTGATGCACAAAGAGATTGAGGTGTATGTGGATGACATGATGGTGAAATCAGAAACGAGAGTTGGGCATATTGAGGCATTGGAAAGGTTCCTTCAGAGAGTTGACAGATATAACCTGCGACTTAAACCCAATAAATGTGTGTTTGGGGTGACATCAGGGAAATTGCTTGGTCATACAGTGGGAATGGGCGGAATAGAGGTAGACTCCGAAAAGATCAAGGCAATCACAGAAATGCCTGCACCGAAGACAGAAAAGGAAGTCAGGGCGTTCTTGGGAAAGATTCAGTACATCAGTCGGTTTATTGCCAAGTTGACATCGGTATGTGAGCCTATCTTTAAACTGTTGAGAAAAGATCAGCCAGTGAGATGGAATGAACAGTGTCAGACCGCCTTCGACAGAATCAGAGAATACTTGGTGAAGCCACCTGTGTTGAAACCTCCGAGGCCGGGTAGACCTTTGATATTGTATTTGGCTATAGAATCAGAAGCGTTGGGAGGTATGATGGTACAGGCAGATGAGACAGGGGTAGAACATGCAGTGTATTATCTGAGTAAGAAGTTGCTCCCGTATGAGGCTCGATACCAGAAGGTTGAGAAGATCTGTCTTGCAGTGGTATGGGCTTCCAGAAAGTTGCGACATTACTTCCAGTCTTACAAGATCCAGATGGTGGCAAAGGAGAATCCTCTGAAATATCTTCATTCAGTGCCTTCACTAGTGGGAAAACTGGGCCGATGGTTGGTATTGTTGACAGAGTTTGACATCGAGTATATCACCTCCAAAGTGATCAAGGGACGAGCAGTAGCGGAATTTCTGGCATTGCAACCTGTTGAGGGGGATCAGTATAAGTTTGAGTTTCCAGATGAAGAGATCCAAGCAATAACAGTTCAGAGATGCAAGATGTATTTTGATGGAGCAGTAAATTACAAGGGAGCCGGAATTAGGATCGTGATAGTAACCCCCGAGGGAGAGACTTTGCCTTTGGCTAAGAGGTTGACATTCCGAGTGACTAATAACATGGCTGAGTATGAGTATGCAGCATGTGCTTTTGGCCTGACAGCATTGATAGCCTTGAAGGCCGAGTAGTGTGGAAATCTACGGAGATTCCATGTTAGTAGTCCAGCAGATGCGAGGAGAATGGGAATTGAAGGAAGAACGGTTGAAGCCTTACCTTTTTCACCTCAGAAAATTGGCACAGGATATCCCCGAGTGTAAGTTTCAGCACCTACCGAGGGAAGAGAATCAGATGGCAGACGCATTGGCTACACTAGCAGCGACTTGGGAAAATCCAGAGAAGTTAGTGATGAGACCGTTGGTACTGACGACAGCAAGTAAACCTGCTTATGAGATAGAAAGAATTCTGGAAGTTGAGGTTGACGACGGTAAACCTTGGTATTATGACATTCAGAGGTATCTGGAACATGGTGAATTCCCGGAAGGAGGCGGGCAGAAAAGACAGAATAGCCATTCAGAAGTTGGCTTCCCAGTATGTGACTTTGAGAGGGGAACTGTACAAGAGGTAGGCAAACGGTATTCAGCTGAAATGTTTGAGAAAAGAAGAAGCTCAGAAAGTGATGGAAGAAGTAGACATGGGGTATGTGGTCCGCACATGAATGGGTTGAACTTGTCCGCAAGATAGTGAGACAGGGGTTTTATTGGTCAACCATAGAGACGGACTGCGCGAAGATGGTAAAGCACTGTCATGACTGTCAAGCACATGGTAATTTGAATCACTTACCGCACACAGAATTGCACGGGTTGTCAGAGCCGTGGCCTTTTTCAGCATGGGGATTGATATGATTGGGGAAATTTGACCAAATGCATCTAATGGGCATCGCTTCATAGTGGTGGCAGTAGATTACTTCTCAAAATGGGTGGAAGCCGAATCCTTCCATAATGTTACAGCAACAGATGGCAAAATTCATAGCTCGGAACCTCATTTGTCGGTTTATCGGTATGGTATGCCGCATCATGTAGTGACAGACAACGGGGTCCAGTTTCAAGGAGAGACGAAGGCAATGTTACAGAGGTATGGGATAAGCCACCACAAGTCATCACCGTACAGGCCGCAGGCAAATGGGGCAGTTGAGGCAGCCAACAAGACTATAAAGACAATTTTAGCCAAGATGACAGAAAATTGTAGAGATTGGGCTGAGAAGTTACCGTATGCTTTGTGGGGGTACAGAACGTCGGTCAGAACGGCAACGGGTGCAACACCTTACTCCTTGGTCTACGAAATGGAAGCAGTATTGCCAGTAGAAGTGGAAATACAGTCCCTGAGGGTATTGGCAGAGGCAGAATTACCGGAACAGGAATGGGCCGCACAGAGATTTGATCAGTTGGTACTGTTGGATGAGAAGAGAACAAAGTCTTTGTATCACATGCAGTTGTATCAGAAGAGACTAGCCCAGGCATTCAACAAGAAAGTACGTCCCACAAAGATCAGAAAGGGTGATTTGGTACTTAAGCAGTCGAGGCCGTCGACGACAGATCCGAGAGGCAAATTCAGGCCTAACTGGGAAGGACCTTACATCGTTCAGAAAGTCATGGGAAATGGAGCAGTGAAGCTATCAGACTTGGAAGGAAATGAATTCACAGAACCAATCAATGTCGACAGGTTGAAGTTGTACTTTGCTTGAGAAGACTTGGTCGCCAGCGGAAGACCTAACCCAACGAAATAAGAAAACTTCTGCATACACGTAACCTATATTGCATATTTTTGTGTTTGTTCTGTTTTGTGTAAACAGGTGTTGAAGACGGAAAAGAGCAAGCAGTAAGCCAATCAGAGATGGTAAAGGCACAGCATTTGATATGGGCAGTAATCTGAAGATTGAGGTCCCAATGAAGTTAAGTTCCGGGTATGGGTCTCGGAGGGCGAAGCCCATAATCGGCTGAGGAGCGAGGTTCCACATTGTACCAGCTTGGGGCGAGGCCCATATCGACTGGGGAGCGAGGCTCCACATCACATCATGTCAGCTTGGGGGCGAAGCCCATATCGGCTGAGGAGCGAAGCTCCACATCATCATTTTCGGGATGCGTCCAGGGTCGAGGCCCATATTTTGTCAGCGGTATTGGGATGCGTCCCAGGGTCGAGGCCCCCGTTATCGGTTGCAGCTATTGGGATGCGTCCCAGGATCGAGGTCCACTGCATCATCATTTTCGGGATGCGTCCCAGGGTCGAGGCCCACATTTTGTCAGCGGTATTGGGATGCGTCCCAGGGTCGAGGCCCCCGTTGTCAATTGCAGCTATTGGGATGCGTCCCAGGTTCGAGGCCCATATTATTAGCAGCATCGAGACGCGTCTCAGGATCGAGGTCCACTGCAGTATCAGCTCAGCTCGAGACAGCTAGCTAGCCAGGTAAGTAAAATGCATTGCATAACTTTGATAGGACTGTCACTGTCACACACTGCACAAGTCCCATCAAAGTGGGGGCGACAAGTCCCATGAAAGCCGCGGGAAACGGATATCGGAAGGGGAAATTCAGGATAAACAAGCTCACTGTCTTCGTTGGTGCTGCGTTCGTTACTTCGTTCGAACCTCGTGCAGATTGCGGACGTTCGTGCCGCGTGCGGTGAGGCGTTCGAACGGAGCCGGTAATTCTGGTTTTGCTGCTAGCCTCACACCCCAGCCCATTTAGCTCCCCAAAGCCCATAAAACACATCCCAAATTAAATAAATAAATATAAAATAAATATTAAACATTTAAAAAAACATTTAAACCATTTAACAATTAAAATAAACAATTACCAACTTAAACTAAAATCATGCCTACATTAAACAAATCACATACTAAATCAAAATATAATCATACCAAATTAAAATTAATCCTAACCAATTAAAGCCAATCACATATTTGACTTCCTAATCTAATAAGATATTTACCAATATAAAATATTTGTATTCCTAAACCAACACAAATTAAATATTACAACTTCCTAATTTAAAATATCTTGTCCCCCCTCAATCTTGTGTATGCCTTTCTCACCTCTCCTAATTTGGAAACAAGATCCCTTCCCTTGTCAACCCTAGCCATTCTCTATATAAACAACCCATCACCAAAGCCTTTTTTTTTTAGACATAGAATTCACACCCAAACTCTCTCGAAATCTCTCTAGACTCTCTCTACACACCCAAGACCAAACAAGCAAAAAGAGAAAAACACTTCACACATACACGAGCAAGAAAACAAAGAAACCACCACAAGCCACCACCCTCCATAGCCGAAACAGCCACCTATACAGTAGCCCTCCCCCACCGAAAATCACCACAAAACCACACCCTAAAACACGCCTAAACAACCTCCTAGATTACCTTAAAACAACAGCCCAAATCCTTAAAAAAACAGTAACATAAAAACTACATAGATAATCTTAAGAATAATCATATATAATTGCGCTAAAAACCCACACGAACTTGGAATAGTTCTTTGAAAACGTTGAAACAGATGGCCCGTGCAGTGAGCAGCAAAACAAGAGCCGAATAGGAGCAGAACGGAGTTTGAACCGTAAGCAAAACAGCGAAGCAGTGAGCTAGGACGTTGAACCAGCGGACCAGAAAAGTTACGGAGCTTTACCCCTTTCCGATCTTCGTGGAACTTGAGTCCGAGAGACGGCTTAAAAGGTTAGACCTGAGGGTATCTTTCACACCTGTTCTCATTTTGTTTTTTCTGGCCATTTATTTTGATTATATTTTCTGTATTTGTGGTGTCAGTCGTGTGTATGATGTATGTTGTGGGTAGTGGATGAATGAGAGATGTGTCAACTCTCGCGGTATATCGGATGGAAACCCGGACATAAATTTCATAGCCGATTCCGAATGGACGGTAATATGATCTGTACTCGGGCCACAACTCCACGTACCGCTTGAGTAAAACGGCACCATCTCTCTTTCGTTGTGTTGCTCTTGTTTATTTAGTTTGCTTTACTTGAATTCAATATGTCGTTAGTTATGCATGATTCAACCAAGCGCATGGGCTTAGTGAGTTAGTCCAAAGGTCCTCCATTTGGGAGACAAAGAGCCGAAAAGGCCACCTTCGTGACACTACTTCGCCGCGCCGGTTGATGTATGTTCGGTTGGACGCGAGATACGTTCAATCGGGCATACTTAGTTTGATATTATTATCTTTATTTTCGTATGTATAAGTCAATCGAGCGCATGGGCTTAGTAAGTGTGATGTGAGATCCCCTATGGGGAGGGGCTAAAAGCCCTTTACCACGATGCTCTGCCGCGCCGGTTGATGTGTGTTCAGATTGGATGTAAGATGTGTTCAATCGGGCATACTTGGTTGATATGATTGGTTCTATTCTTGTACGTGTGATGTGACGCGCATGGGCTTAGTATGTTGGTCTAAAGGTCCTCTCTTTGAGAGATCAAGAGCCCCAAAAGGTCACCTTTATGGCAGTACTTCGCCGCGCCCCTTTATTTTCTGTTTATGTATTGCATTCCATTTCATGCATCAGGTCCGTGTCCGTTCGAACGCGTTCACAAACGCAACTGGAACGCGCATACATTTTTGCCTTATCATGCATCAGGTCCGTGTCCGTTCGAACGTGTTAACAAACACAACTCGAACGCGCATACATTTTTGCCTTATCATGCATCAGGTCTCATTTCCGTTCGAACGCGTTAACAAACGCCATACGAACGTGAGCATTCTGTTTCATTCCCGTTCGAACGCATTTATGAACGCTACTCGAACGTGAGCATTCTGTTTCATTTCCGTTCGAACGCGTTTACGAACGCTACTCGAACGTGAGCATTCTGTTTCATTTCCGTTCGAACGTGTTTACGAACGCTACTCGAACGCGAGCATTCTGTTTCATTTCCGTTCGAACGCGTTTACGAACGCTACACGAACGTGCACACACTGAACTGAGTCTGTCTTATTATATTCATGCATAATTGCCTATTGGTTGATCTTTCTTATGCAAATGCGTCAATGTATTACAATTCGTATGCTTATGTCATGATAACATTTGAGCATTATCTGTTGCGGTATATCGGATGGAAACCCAGACGTAAATTCCGTAGCCGATTCCGAATGGACGGTAGTGCGGTCTGTACTTGGGCTACAATTCCACGTACCACTTGGAAAAGTGCCCATATGTGTGCTTGTATGGTCGATGTGTATGCTTGTGTTTTCCTGAATGTGATCTGTAAAGTTGTATGTTCGTTGCTATCTTGATATATGTTAAGCATGCAATTTTAAATATGAGATACATGTAAAAATGTACACATAAGTTTTACTTTGCATATGAGAATTTAGAACCATGATACTCTTGGAAATAAGTGTTGCTTAAGCTTAGTTAAATTATTACATGAATCCTTTCATTACAAGTGACATAAGTAAGGGACCATTCCGAACCCAACGGTTTGAGGTCTTCCCTTGCGAGGGGTGAGTGCGGCCTTAAATCTTTGTCCCGGTTCACACCGGGTGGCGACTCCATGTTATTCAGTACTTCCCAAACTAGGCCGCGAGCCTAAGAACGGCGTCGCTCAGGTCCTGTGTCCTACAAGACGCTTAATATTTTGCAAGAGTTTTTCGAGTGCAAATTGGTAACCAATTTATTATCTTTGTTAAGGTCTCATCATCATACACCCTTAAACATGCATTCTAAACACATAATAAAGCGCATATGATAAAATAATAATGATATGCGGATGGATACTCTACACATTGATCCTAGATCAAATCTCTCCCTTTCTCTCTCCCGCTAGCACATGTATTACTTCTACCCGTTACACTACACTTCTAAAGAAACCTTATTTACATTGAGGGGAATAGGTGAGAAGAGAATACAAAGAATAAGGAGGTAATAAGGCTGGACACGCAGGTCCAATTAATACATCAAATTTATTACAACAATTTCTAAAATTGCCCCACCCATCTAATATCCATCCGATATACATTATTCATGCATCGCAACCATGTATTCACACAAGCATGTTATCAATCAATCTAATCAAATTAATTAATCTGATATATAGTGATCATCCAATGTTCAAACAACGATTTAATTTTGCTCGAGTCCAACTCGTTTTTGCTAATAAGTACTCAAAGTACGAATGCTCGAATTAAATTAAACTACAACATTAAATCCAATTTAATATGTATTTAATACTAATTCACTTATTTAATTCCAAATTAAATATTACACTTTATTTAATAAACCTTTTACGACTTAAATTCCAAATTTAATCATTACGGGTCTCAAATCCCGATTAATATCCAATATTAATTTAATTAAAGTCCAATGGGCTTTTAATTAATTTCTTAAGGCGTCGACTTTTGGTCAACTCGGGTCGAACCCAATAACCAAAGTCCAATCCGGGAGTTACCCCGTAAGCCCAGAAATCAATTTAGGCCCATTAGGCCCAATTAAACCTTAAAGGTCCATTAGTCGCATTTGGGCTTTATGGATGCGGTTTTGGGCCCAATTGGATCCAATCCATTTGGCCTAAACCTAACTTGGTACAACCAAGCCCAATAAGCCCAATTACAACACAACAAGCCCAAATCCAATTTAAGGCCCAAATAATTAAATTACAAAATCCAATTTCACAATTTAATTACCAAAGTGTATAGCATTATTAATCACCCAAATCAATATTTCCAAAACACCAAATTTGTACAATTAATCATGCTCAATTACAACAAAACATGTCCAACACATTTCATCAAAAATCAAACCCAATTTTACATGCTAAAGCTCTCGGCCAAGGGGAAATTTTGTGTCCAAATCAAATTCAATCCAATTAAATTCAATCCAACATTAAATCAATATTCCCAATTGATTTCCAACACATCCACTGATCAAAAATCAAAATCACCAAGACATTTATGGCTCCTTAACTTTCGGCCAACACAAAAATTTGGGGAAAAAATGATCCAATCACAATTTCTTCAAATTGATCCAATCAATCATCCACAAAACATAAATTAAGCATATTAAATCATCCAATTTCATTATTCATGCTCAAAATCAATTTTACCCAAATTTTAACCCTAAGTCATTTTCATGCTTTTCCTTGCTCTGATACCAATGTTGGAGTTTGCTAAGGTCCCAAGGATCAATAAACAAGCATGAAACACAAGTGAATACAATGAGGGAGTTGTGAAATACTCACATCGATCGGTTGAACGACGCGGCAACGAAAAAAACTTGAAATTCTGCTCACTGCTTGTCACGGTAGTTCACTGTCACAGCCCTCCAAAATCGGCCACTGATGCTCCTTGAACAAGCTCCAAGGTTCGTCAAACAATTCTCGGCTCATGAGTGGATTTCCCTATCACCTTCGCATGTCTCTCGGAGTGCTAGCTCTCTTGATTTTTGCCACAAAAATCCACACTTTTGCTTCCCTCATTCACGGTTTTTCCAAAAAAAAAAAACAGTGAAGAATTAGGCCCTCCATGGGCGTGAGGAGAGAAATGGAGAAGAGAGAAGAGAGAGTTAAAAAAGTGTAATGTGTAATTGATTTCTAAAATCAATTTTACATATACCAAACATATAATAATAATATATGTCACTCAAGCTTTTAAAAGCTTTTCAACAACTCCCATCAAGTCACATTTATCAATCAAGTTGTCAAGTCACATCACTCAAAGTAACAAGTGATTTGACGCTTGATGCGACTAATGATTTGACGCTTGATTTGACTTGCGTGCCGCACTCGAATTCGAAATACAAATGCGCTCGCAAATAATCCCGGGCTCGGGTTCGCTAATTCCAAATTAAAAAATTTTCCGTTGTGTCGTAATTAAATGATTACGCCTAGCGAAGTCACTATTCACGTCGCTAACGAATTAATTCTAAATTAACTCGTTCGCCCGAATTAAAATCTAATTTCAATTCCGCATCGAAATCCAATTTCGTTTAATATATCGAATATATTAATTAATCGATTAATTCCAAATTAATCATTCTCTCTTTAAATAATATTTTATCCCATATAAAATATCTCTGTAATTAATCCCAGATTAATTTTCTCTCTCATCTAATTAATCCCAGATTAATTAAAAGTGCGAGTCATACGTCATCGGTGAATCTTCGGGAAGCGACCCATGAGATCCCCAAATATGTTGGCAGTAAATTCGGTCGTCGGACTATCCGAACACGTAAGTACCTCGTACTACGTTTATACCGAATTACAAGACAAGGTTGGCTTCTAGAAAAGCTCCATGCCTACCCAATTCTCCAGAAATATCCTTACAGGAATAAATGATCTATATCAGGCGTAGTATACATAGTATTGCGTATTTCGATCTAGTATCGGATGATCACATGCAAGGCCTGGGGCTGGTACAGTGTCTGCCCCGTACGAAGCATATATCGGATTACGAGCAACTAGTCTCTTTATTATCGGATAATCATGACCAAGTCATATTATCCCGATGGTTGCAACCTTTTTAGAGAACCAATGAAATTACGAGGGGTCTATCCAGAGAGAAGATGTTTCCCATACCATCGGTAAAACACAACCTCCTATTACACTTGCATGAGTATCCTATACCAAAATATATGAGAACTATACCGTTGTGCCCTCACAACGCGCACAAGTGTAGTACTAGTCTTTTACGTATTCAACGATGTCCGATCTCGATAATACTCTGACTATGGATATTTAATGATTTATCCTTCATGGATTGATACTGTCTCATATCATTCTCAATCCAGGAACAAATCATAAGGACCTCCTATCATTTATATATCTAGGTGATCTATTCACAAATGATAAGAGTGCAATCTCATTTGTCACATAGTTAATTTGTACAACAACACCATTATCTGTACAAATAGTGACGCTATAGGTCATAATTGTCCAACAGCAGGAGGCTGACTTCAGTTGAGATCGATCTGCGAGTCAAAAATGGGATGAGAGTCGCTGTTTTAACCGTAGGAACCTAAGTCGAAAATGGAACCTAAATTAGGAAACTGTTAAAATGTACATAGTTTGACTAGAAACATTATCTTTATATCAAAGTTTAACCCGTTGCGGGTATACCTTTATATTCTAGAACACTGAGTGTTTTATTTTATAAAGATGATATTGAGATAAGCACATTAGATGTGAATAACAATATTTATATTTTTAATATTAATGAATCTCAAACGTATAACATGACAAACAAATAGATCAAACTGAAAAAATCAGATGAGACTTATTTATGGCATTATTTTCTAGGACACATTAACAAGACTCGTATATCCACACTTTCGAAGAGTGGGTACTAGGACGGATTTGATTCTAATCAAATGATGTCTACGAATCTAGTTTAATTAGGCAATGTGCCTAAAACACCTTTTACTTGGTAAAAGTACGAGTGCCACGGATCTGTTAGCCCTCGTTCATAGTGACATAAGTGGGCCCATATCTAGCTAGGCTAAAAGTTGATATGAACACTTCGTAACCTTTACGGATGTGGCATCGCGTTATGGTTATGTGTTTCTTTTGAAACATAAATTGGAAGCTTTTGATAAATTCAAAGAGTTCCGACACGAAGTAAACAGACAGATCAGATAAAGTATAAAACCATCACGGTTAGACCGTGGTGGAAAATACTTAAGCAATAAGCTTCTCGACTAAATGAAAGAGTATGGTATTCTTTCACAATGGACTCCTCCCGGAACACCTCAATTGAGCGGTGTGTCCAAACGAAAAAACCGAATTTTGTTGGACATGATAAGGTTAATTATGAGTCGCTCTGATCTACCGTTTTCCTTCTAGGGATACGCATTTAACAGTGCAACACTTATTTTGAATAAGGTTCCATGAAAATCTATTTGACAGACGTCATATTAGATATGAACAGGAAAGAAACCGGGTTTTCTCATTCCTGGAGATTTGGGAATGTTAGGCATATGTTTGGATGATACCAAACTAAAACCCAAATTGGATAAGTGCCTAATTTGTGGGTTATCCTAGGGTAACCAAAGTATAGTACTTATACAACTCACAAGAGAACAATTTAATTGTTGCTCGCCATGCGGTTTTCCTAAGAGGAATACCTGTATGCAGTGGTAAGTGGGAGGAAAGTAAAACTTGATGAAAATTAGAGTAATATTATTCCAGGCACCGATTCCTTAATGGAACACAAACACTTCATCAGGGATGAAATTGTACCACAATCTTCAAATACACAAGAACCGCGCAAGTCGGAGAGAGTCAGAAAACAACCTGGGAGGTATGGGTTTCTGATCTCACCTCAAGTAGATGTCAATCTTATTGAGGGAGACAAACTGACTATGTATGAGGAAGTGATACAAGGTATCGAATCCTTTTATGGCAAAGTGCCATGAAATCCTAAATGGATTCCATATATACCAACCAAGTTTGGACACTGGTTGTTGTACCAGAAGGCATTGTGCCTAATGGTATTATATGAGTCTTCAAGGAATACAAACATGAATGGCAACATACAAACGTACAAAGTTAGGCTTGTAGCGAAAAGGTATCGTTATCAACATTGTGTTGATTACGATGAAACCTTTTAACTCGTTGCCATGGTTAAAAATCCATTTTAATAATGCTTGCTAATGCTGCATGTTTCATTTATGAAATATGGCAACTGAACGTCAAAATTGCTTTCCTTAAACGGAAACTTTTTTGAGGATTTTTACAACATCCTAACGGTTTTGTCGTAACAAAACATGCAAACAAGAGAATTATATGATTTAATTCAAAATGAAAATAATTCTTGTGTATATAAGGAGGTTAGTGGGAGCGCACTGATAATGATTGTCCTATAAAATGATGATATATCATTTCTTGGAAATGACAATCCCATAATACAATCGGTGAAAGCTTGGCCTTCATGAAAAATTCTCCATAGAATACTTGGGAGAGACAACCTTTATTCTAGGAATAAGGATCTACTGGGATAGATCTAAAAGTTGTTGGCACTCTCCGAGAACTCGTACATTGAAATATATGTACGCGACCTGGTGTCTCATATGCTTTGAGCATATGGAGTCACAATCAGGCCAATCCTAGTAATAGTCACTGGATTGATGTTAAGAACATCCTTAAGTATCTTAGATGAACTAAGGATGCTTTCTTAAGCCATGGAGAAGGAGAACTTGAAGTGACTGGGTTCACCGTTGAAAGTTTCCTAACCGATAAAAACGACTGTAAGTCGTAATAAGGGTACTATATAGTTTGAATAACGGAACAATTAGCTGGAAATCTTCCAAGCAAGATACTGTTGCCGAATAAACAACAAAAGTGGAATATTGCTGCAGCTGAAGCAGTAATAGAAGCGATTTGGATCTATAATAATCTTAATAAGATTAGGTATAGTTCTGTTAGCAGCTGAGCTAGGCTACAACATAGGCTAAAGAATTAATGTTCTCATCAACGATCCAAGTATGCACTTCAACTATTCATCTGATTCGTTCAGATCATACATCGTGGTGATGTGATGGTCGAATAAATCGCATCAGATGATAACTTTGCAAATCCGCTGACGAAAGCTGTTTCTCAGCAGAAGTTTGAGCGACCCGTACATAGTTTAGGTGTAGGACACTTGAGTGATTGGCTATAGGCCAAGTGAGAGATTGTTGGACAATTATGACCCAAAGCATCACTATTTGTACAGAACATGGTGTTGTTGTACAAATTAACTATATGACAAAGGAAATTGCTCTTTTATCATTTGTAAATGGATTACCGGGATATATAAATGATAAAAGTCCATATGATTAGTTATGGATTCATAAGATATGAGACAGTATTAATCTATTAAGGTTTAATCATTAAAACATCCTTAGTCGTAGTATTATCGAGATTGGACATCGATAATGCGGAATAGACTAGTATTGCACTTGTGCGCGTTGTGGGAGCATAACAACAAAGTTCACATATATTTAAGTATTGGATACTTATGCAAGTGTGATAGGAGGTGTGTTTACCGATGGTACGGAAACAGCTTAGCTCTGGATAGACCCCTCGGAATCCCATTGGTAGTATGACTATGTGTCTATGGGAGTCCGAATCAGGGTAGATGTATTTGGTATTAACCTGAGACTTACATCGCTAATACTTGCGACAATCAATATGCTTTGGTTTTGGTCATCCAGGGCTTTAACAGGTTCTGTGTACGCCTCTTCTGGGTATACTGAGAATCGTAGTGTATTGGGTGTGATGTCGAGATGGAAGTATCACTGCAGTCATATGGAGATGATGATCACGCAGGATACGAAACTAGTACTCTTTAGTACTGCAGTCATCGGGATAATATGACTAGGTCATGATTATCCGATTATAGAGACTAGTTACCAGAGATCCGAAATATGCTTCGTACGGGGCAGACACAATTCCAGCCCCAGACCTTGCATGTGACTTCTGATACTGGATCGCAATACGCAATACTACCTATACTACGCCTGATACAGATTATATATTCCTTTAAGAATATTTCTGGAGAATTGGGTAGGCACGGTGCTTTGCTAGAAGCCAACCATGTCTTGTAAATCGGTAAAAACGTAGTACTAGGTACGTACGTGTTCGGATAGTCCGACGACCAGATTTACTGCCAACATATCCAGGGATCTCAAGGGTCACTTCCCGAAGATTCACCGATGATGTATGACTCGAACATAATTAATCTGGGATTAATTATAAGAGAGAGAAAATTAATACAGGATTAATTGCGGAGATATTTTATCTGGGATAAAATACTATTTAAAGAGAGAGAACGATTAATTTGGAATTAATCGATAAAATAATATATTCGATATATTATACGAAATTAGATTTCGACGTGGAATTAAAATTAGATTTTAATTCGGGCTAAGGAATTGATTTAGAATTAATTCACGAGCGATGTGAATAGTAATATTGCTAGGGTATTTACTAAATTTTATTTAATTACGTCGCAATGGAAAGTTCGTTAATTCGGAATTAACGAACCTGAGCCCGAAATGTGTTTGCGAGCCCACTCACATTTTGAACTAAAGTGCGGCCCACAAGTCACATCGCAAGTCACATCGTCAGTCACTTTAGTGATGGAAGTCAAGTCACCTTTTTGTGATTGACATCCAGTCACTATTCATGATAGGAATGGTTGGAAGCCTTAATTTGTTTTTTCCCTCCAATTTGCTTTATGCTTTTTGGAAAAGCATATACCAAATTTGGCTTTGACTTTTGAAAAAGGGTAATTATTTTAGAAACCAAAAATTACCAAAACACAATTCTCTCTCTCTCTCTCTCATTTTCTCTCATTGGCCGAATGGCCCTCTCTTTTTCTCTCCCATTTGGCTTGGCCGAATCTTGCAAAGAAGATGAAGAAAAATTGTTGCAATTTTTCAAGTGCTAGCACACATCAAGGAGTCATTCAAAGGTGATAGGGAAACCAACCATTGAACTTGGAATCAACACTCAAAGCTTGGAGCTTGAAGATCAAATCAAAGGGGCTTGGCCGAATCACACATGGAGGAAAATTTTTATGTTCAACGCATCCAAAATCCGATCAAAGTGAGTATTTTCTGCATTCTTACTTTGTTGTATTCACATGTTTCATTGCTTAATAGATCTTGGTTTGACCTAGAAAACCCAACACAAAGGTCTTGACTTTGGCCAACAAACGAATGCCAATCTTGGATATTGAAAGAGAACCACTCAATTGAAGGAAAAACGCTTAATATTATTTGAGGGTTTTTTCGCGTAAATTGGAAACCAATTTATTATCTTTGATTAGGTCTCATCATACACCCTCAAACATGCATTCTAAAAGCATAATAAGGTGTGATAAAATTTAATAATGATATGCGGATAGATTTATAACAAATTGTTCCTAGAACAAATCTCTTCTTTTTACTCTCTCCCGCTAGCACAAACTTATACCCAATTACATAACACTAAAAGAAACCTCATTAACAATGAGGGGAATTGGTGAGAAGAGAAATAGAATGAGAAAAGAGATAATAGGTTGGACACGCAGGCCCAATTCAATAAATTCTAAATTTATTACAATAATTTCCAAAATTGCCCTCACCCATCTAATATCCATCTGATATACATTATTCATACAATACATCCAAGTATTCACACAAAGCATGTTCTCAATCAATCTAATCCAATTAATTAATCTTTGATTAATGACCATCCAATGTTCAAACAACGATTTGATTTGCGCGAGTCAAACTCGTTTAAGAATAAATACTTAAAGTAAGTATTCTTGAATTATATCAAACTATAATTTTAAATCCAATTTAAATTGTATCCAATACTAATTCATATTTAATTCCAAATTAAATAATTACACTTTTAATAGTGCCTTTTAAACTTGGATTCCAAATCCAATCCAATTGGGTCTCAAAGGCCCAATTAGCATCCAATACTATTCAATTAAAGTCCAATGAGCTTTCAATTAATTCTTTAGGCATGGGCTTTGGCCATTATGGATCAAACCCAAGATGCCAACGCCCAAGTTAGGAATCACCCTATGCCATAAAATCAATTTAGGTCCATTAGGCCCAATTAAATTATTAAAGGCCCAATGTCATATTTTGGACTTTATGGAAATGGTTTAGGCCCAAATATGATCCAAGACCAAAATTTGGCCCAACCAAGCCCATTAGCCCAAATACAACAAACTAGATTAATATATCATTCCAAATTACATATTAATTCATTTCAAGTGTAATTAACATAATTAATTAATTAATCTAGTATTTCCAAAACACTAATTAATCTAATTAATCATGCTTAACATCTAATTCATTTCCAACACAAATTAATCAAAATCAATCTTTCCAACATGCTTCATATCTCACGGCAATGGCAACAAAATAACATCCAATTTGATTTCAATCCAATTAAATCAACATTCAACATCTAAGATTCATTTCATGCCATTTAACATATCCAATTGTTAAAATTCAAAAAATCACCATGAGCTACTCATATGGTGCATTTGGCCATGTATGTATTTTTGGGATTTTTTGATCTAATCAATTTATCACAATTCCAATGATGCACAAATCCAATTCAACATCATATAAACACAATCAACTCATCAATTTAGGCAAAATCAAGCTCCAAGCACAAAATCCCAAATTAAAGTCTACGAACCCTAGAATCCAAATCATGCTTAGATCTCACTCTGATACCATTGTTAGTGTCCTAGACATGCCAATGATCTCTAAGGAATGATTTGTGTGTGAATAATCTAAAGTAAGTTGAGGAAATTACTTACAAAGATTGGTGGAAGTTCGAAACTTTTTTCATGGATGTAGAAGCTCCAAGCCCTCTTTTAGTGTTTCCAACACTTGGGTGAGTCTCCCTATCACCTTGTTTCACTCCTTAATGTGCTAGTATACTTGAATTTTGCAACAAAAATCCATGGTTGCTGTGTGAGGAAGAAGAGAGAATATGTTGCTGTGAATAGTAACCATATCACACTTCCAAAGTTGACATGTTAATTTATATTAAGTTTATGTGTTGAATTGGTTTGAGTGTTTTAAAAGCAATCCAAGCTTTACACTCAACAAATCAAATCCAAAATCAAGCCTAACTACTTCTATCATTAGTCAAACAAATGATGTAAGTGAAGTGGGTCCCACCACTTTTAAATTCCAAATTTAAGTCGGCTAACTCAACACGCAACTTCGCTCGGGCCCGGGTTCGTTTAATTCCGAATAAACAAATTTGCCATTGCGACGTAATTAAATCTAATTTAAATAAATAATAATGCCTAGTAAAATTATTACGAAAGTCGCTTGCGAATTAATTCTAAATTAATTCATTTGCCCGAATTAAAATCCAATTTTAATTCCACTTTGAAATCTAATTTCAATTAATATATCTAATATATTATTTAATAGATTAATTCCAAATTAATCGTTCTCTCTCTTTTATCCGAATTTTATCCAAGAAAAATTCTTGCCGCAATTAATCCCAGATTAATTTTCTCTCTCTCATAATTAATCACAAATTAATTCTGTTTTAGTCAAATATCAACGGTGAATCTTTGGGAGGTGACCCAAGAGATCCCTGGATATGTTGGTAGTAAATACAGTCATCAGAATATCCAAATATGTGCGTACCCGGTACCACATTCTTATCGATTTACAAGACATGGTTGGCTTCTAGCAAAGCACCGTGCCTACCCGATTCTCCAGAAATATTCCTTTAAGGAATACAAGATCTTTGACAGACGTAGTATACATAGTATTGCGTATTACGATCCAGTATCAGATATCACATGCTAGGCCTGGGTCTGGAGTTGTTTCTGCCCCGTACGAAGCATATATCGGATCACTAGCAACTAGTCTCTTTATGATCGGAAAGTCATGACCTAGCCATAATTTCCTGATGGCTATAGCACTATAGAGTACCAGTTATGTATCCCTGCGTGATCATCATCTCCATATGACTGAAGTGATACTTCCATCTTGACATCACACCCAATACACTACGATTCTCAATATACCCAGAAGAGGCGTACACAGAACTTGTTAAAGCGCCGGACGACCAAAACCAAAGCGTACTGATTGTCGCAAGTATTAGGTATGCAAGTCTCAGGTTAAGACCAAATACACCTACTCTGATTCGGATTCCCATAGACATATAGTCATACTACCAATGGGACTCCGAGGGTCTCTCCAGAGCGAAGCTGTTCCCGTATCATCGGTAAACAGAACCTCCTATCACACTTGCATGAGTATACAATACCCAAATATATGAGAACTATGTTGTTAAGCTTCCATAACGCGCACAAGTGTAATACTTGCCTATTCCACATTATCTATGTACAGTCTCGATAATACTACGGCTAACGATATTTAATGATTAAACCTTTGTGGATTAATATTGTCTCATATATTATTAATCCGGTACTAATCATATGGACTTTTATCTTTTATATATCCAGGTAATCCAATTACAAATGATAAAAGAGCAATTTCCTTTGTCACATAGTTAATTTTGTACAAGAACACCATGTTCTTTATAAAATAGTGATGCTATGGGTCATAATTATCCAACAGGTCTAGTGTGTAGCTGGGGACATTTTACATACATATAGAATTCACTTCTTATTGCGAGAAGTATATGTTGGACAATTATGACCCATAGCGTCACTATTTATACAGATCACGGTGTTGTTGTAAAAATTAACTATGTGACAACGGAGATTGCTCTCTTATCATTTGTGATTAGATCACCTAGATATATAAATGATAGGAGGTCCTTATGATTTTTTCCTGGATTGAGAATGATATGAGACAGTATCAGTCTATGAAGGATAAATCATTAAATATCCCTAGTAAGAGTATTATCGAGATTGGACATATATACATATGTAAAAGACTAGTATTACACTTGTGCGCGTTGTGAGGGCATAACGACATAGTTCTCATATATTTGGGTATAGGATACTCATGCAAGTGTTATAGGAGGTTTTGTTTTACCGATGGTACGAGAAACAGCTTCGCTCTGGATAGACCCCCTCGGAATTCCATTGGTAGTATGACTATGTGTCTATGGAAGTCCGAAATCAGGGTAGGTGTATTTGGTCTTAACCTGAGACTTGCACCACTAATACTTGCGACAATCGATATACTTTAGTTTTGGTCGTCTAGGGCTTTAACCGGTTTCTGTGTACGCCTCTTCTGGGTATATCGAGAATCGTAGTGTATTGGTTGTGATGTCAAGACGGAAGTATCACTACAGTCATAGTGGAGATGATGGTCACGTATGATACGTGACTGGTTCTCTTAATGTTAGACATTGTGTCCCATAGCGTCACTGTTTGTAAATGATATTGTATTATTGTACAAAATTAACTATGTAATAATGAAATTGCCTTTTGCCATTTTGTAAATATTATTTACTTTGATATATAAATGGCGAAAGTCCATATGATTAGTACTGGATTGAGATGATATGAGACAGTATCAATCCATAAAGGTTTAATCATTAAATATCCCTAGCCGTAGTATTATCGAGACTGGACATCGATGATGCGGAATAGACTAGTATTGCGCTTGTGCACGTTGTGAGGGCACAACGGCATAGTTCTCATATATTTAAGTATTAGATACTTATGCAAGTGCGATAGGAGGTTGTGTTTTACCGATGGTACGGAAAACAGCTTCGCTCTGGATAGACCCCGCGGAATCCCATTGGTAGTATGTCTAGGTGTCTATGGGAGGCCACATCAGGGTAGGTGTATATGGTCTTAACCTGAGACTTACATCGCTAGTACTTGCGACAATCGGTAAACTTTGGTTTTGGTGGTTGGGGACCTTAACCGGTTCTGTGTACACCTCTTCTGGGTTTATCGAGAATCGTAGTGTACTGGATGTGATGTCAAGATGGAATTATCGCTTCAGACATATGGAGGTGATGATCACGCAGGACACAGAACTAGTACTCTATAAAAGGTTGCAACCGTCGGGACAATATGACTAGGTCAGGATTGTCCGATTTAAAGAGACTAGTTGCTTGATGTCCGATATATGTTTCGTACGGGGCAGACACATCTCCAGCCCCAGGCCTAGCATGTGATCATCCGATACTGGATCGATGTACGCAATACTACGGTATACTACGCTTGATATAGATCTTATATTCCTATAAGAATATTTCTGGAGAATTGGGTAGGCATGGCGCTTTGCTAGAAGCCAACCTTGTCTTGTGAATCGGTAAGAACGTAGTACGAGGTACGTGCGTGTTCGGATTATCCGACGACCGTATTTACTGCCAACATATCCGGAGATCTCTTGGGTCGCTTCCTGAAGATTCACCTATGATATTTGATTCGAACTTAATTAATCTTGGATTAATTGCGGAGAAACTTTATCTCGGATAAAGTGCCTTATTTAGAGAGAGAGAACGAGTAATTTGGAATTAATCAGTAAAATTATTATATTCGATATAATAATTGAAATTCGATTTCGACGCGAAATTAAAATTAGATTTTAATTCGGGCATACGAGTTAATTTAGAATTAATTCGTTAGCGACGTAAATAATAATTTCGCTAGGCGCGATTATTTATTTAAATTCGATTTAATTAACATCGCGACGCAAGTTCGGTATTTCGGAAATATCGAACCCGAACGCGTGAGTGCACGTGGGCCCGCTTTCATTTGGAAACGTGTGGGGCCCACATGACACATGTCATTATATGTATTATTTTATTGATAATGCATTGCATGGTGATAGTGTATAATGCACTCAATTGTTATGCATGGAATTTGAGTGTTTGACACTCTAAGCCTTTGTATGGTTTGTGTCATAGATTTATTATTATTTAATAAATATTATGGCATAAATATAAATTGATTTTTGGTATCAAAAATCAACAAGAAAAATCTCTCTTCTCTCTCTCACATTGCCGAAAACTGCATGCAGTTTTTGGTCTTCATCTTCTTCATTTTGGTTGCCAAAAAGCTTGAAGATAGTGTGGTTGTTTGGAACATCTTCTCACATGCAAGGCTAGCACCTTCAAGGGATCAAAAGAGGTGATAGGGAAACCATCATAGAGCAAGGAATTCACAAAGCTTGGAGCTTTCCACCTTCTTCTCCTCTTGGCCGAATCAATCAACACTTGGAGCTTCCATTTTGGTTTGATTTTCTTCATCAACAAAGCATTGTAAGTATGATTCCGCCATACTTCAAGTTAAATATATATTCATATATTGTATTTCACATGCTTAATCTTTCCTTGGGACATATTATAGAAACCAACACTTAAATGCTGCAACTATCAGGATTTTGTGACAAGGTCATGTATATCCGATTATAGAGACTAGTTACCAGACATCCGACATGTGCTTCATACGGGGCAGACACAATTCCAGCCCCAGGCCTAACACGTGATCATCCGATACTGGATCGAGATACGCAATACTATGTATACTACGCCTGATATAGATCGCTTATTCCTGTAAGGATATTTCTGGAGAACTTGGTAGGCATGGCGCTTTGCTAGAAGCCAACCTTGTCTTGTAAATCGGTATAAACGTAGTACGAGGTACTTACGTGTTCGGATAGTCCGACGACCCGATTTACTGCCAACATATCCAGGGATCTCATGGGTCGCTTCCTGAAGATTCACCGATGACGTATGACTCACACTTTTATTAATCTGGGATTAATTAATGATGAGAGAGAAAATTAATCTGGGATTAATTGCGGAGGTATTTTATCTAGGATAAAATATCAATTAAGAGAGATAACAATTAAATTGAAATTAATCGATTAAATATTATATTTGATATATTATAAGAAATTGGATTTCGAAGCGGAATTAAAATTAGATTTTAATTCGGCCGAACGAGTTAATTTAGAATTAATTCATTAGCGACGTGAATAGTGATTTCGCTAGGCATAATCATTTAATTACGTCGCAAAGGAAAATTTGTTAATTTGGAATTAGCAAACCCGAGCCCGAGAGTATTTCCGAGCGCATTCGCATTTCGAATTCGAGTGCGGCATGCAAGTCACATCAAGCGTCAAATCATTAATCACATCAAACGTCAAATCACTTGTCACTTTGAGTGATGTGACTTGACAAGTTGATTGATTGAGTGATGTGACTTGATGTAGTGGTTGGCAAAAGCTTTAATCATTTGACTTTTTGAAAGCAAATGTATTATATCTTTATTTGATTTTTGAAAATCAATTTAAGTGTATATGATACACTTTCTCTTAACCAACAAAAACAACTCTCCCTCTTCTCTTTCTTCTCTCCAAAAACACCCAAGGGACTGTTGTTTTCTTTCTCTTTTCTGGTTCACTACCGTGAATGAAGGAGAAACAAATGATGATTTGTGGCAAATCATCAAGGTGCTAGCACACTCTAGGAGGCATACAAGGTGATAGGGAAACCATCTCATGAGCAAGAAATGACCAAACAAAAGCTTGGAAATTCATGGATCAAGCCAAAGCCGAATTTGAAGACTCAAAAATCTGCCACTGCCGAGCACCTTGGAGGAGCAGAAAATGATTTTGTTCTTCGTAGCATCCAATCCATTCGATGTGAGTATTATTCTGCCATTCTCCATTGGTTTATTCACTTATTTTCATTTCTTGATAATGATCCTTGGACCTTAGAGTTTCCAATAATGGTATCTGGGATTAAATAATGATGAGAGAGAAAATTTATATGAGATTAATTGCGGAGATATTTTATCTTGGATAAAATATCAATTAAGAGAGATAACGATTAATTTGGAATTAATCGATTAAATAATATATTTGATATATTATAAGAAATTGGATTTCGACGCGGAATTAAAATTAGATTTTAATTCGGGCGAATGAGTTAATTTATAATTAATTCGTTAGCGACGTGAATAGTGATTTCGCTAGGCATAATCATTTAATTACGTCGCAACGGAAAATTTGTTAATTTTGAATTAGCGAACCCGAGCCCGAGAGTATTTGCGAGGGCATTCGCATTTCGAATTCGAGTGTGGCACGCAAGTCACATCAAGCGTCAAATCATTGTCACATCAAGTGTCAAATCACTTGTCACTTTGAGTGATGTGACTTGACAAGTTGATTGATTGATTGAGTGATGTGACTTGATGTATTGGTTGGAAAAAGCTTTAATCATTTGACTTTTTGAAAGAAAATGTATTATATCTTTATTTGATTTTTGAAAATCAATTTATGTGTATATGATACACTTTCTCTTAACCAACCAAAACAACTCTCCCTCTTCTCTTTCTTCTCTCCAAAAACGCCCAAGGGGCTGCTGTTTTCTTTCTCTTTTCTGGTTCACTGCCGTGAATGGAGGAGAAACAAATGATGATTTGTGGCAAATCATCAAGGTGCTAGCACACTCTAGGAGGCATACAAGGTGATAGGGAAACCATCTCATGAGCAAGGAATAACCAAACAAAAGCTTGGAGCTTCATGGATCAAGCCAATGCCGAATTTGAAGACTCAAAAATCTGCCACTACCGAGCACCTTGGAGGAGCAGAAAATGATTTTGTTCTTCGTATCATCCAATCCGTTCGATGTGAGTATGATTCTGCCATTCTCCATTGTTGTATTCACTTATTTTCATTGCTTGATAATGATCATTGGACCTTAGAGTCTCCAATAGTATATGTGTATATTCCTTAAGGGTTAGTTCAATACTTGAACGATTATAGCGTTAGAATCTTTCATTATGAATAGAAAAATAAAATTCATAGTAGTTATGAATAAAATCATTCATCACAGAATTAATTGTAAATAAGGTACATGAAATAATTAGAGGGGTAATAACAGATATTATGGACCAATTTTAATTATAAGATATTCGTGGAGGGTCAATCTATATATAGTGATTATATCAAAGGACTTCGTTGTGGCTCGGTTTAAAATATATATCTACAATGATGAGAGTTCAGCTTCAGGTTTTCAGTAGAACAATATGAAGTTTATAATTCAAAATCTTTGATCAAAGAGTTTTAATCAATATCCCGAGATTATTGTAGCTTTGAGTTTCGGGTTTATTTGGTCATCGTACTAGCTCGATACACTATAGAAAATCAAATATAATTGTTGTTGGGGTAATTGTGGAACCCCTAGGGTCGGATCGGTGCCCCGGGGAGTGGAAATGGGTCTAACCCATTGATATCAAGTATGGGTGTCATTTTAAATTATTTAATGAAATACTATATTCCATTACGAGTGTATAGGAAAAATATGGGACTGAATCGGTGTCTAAAAACTCCCGAACGAAACAAAATAAAAATTACACGCGTCAAACGCGTGACGCGCATGTAATACACGCACTATAGTGCACGCACGCACTGTAGCGCCCAGGTCTGAAGCATTTGTTTTTTGTTTTCTTTGTTGCTTTTAGCATTTCCTTCAGCTCACTTTCCAGTGAGCTGAAGAGATTAGGGTGTTTTACCCTAATCACTTCCGGTTCTCCCTAAATACTTTAAAAACACCCAAAATTAATTTTTAATTTCAAAACCACATTAATACACGTTATAAAATAAAAATCAAGTTTTTCAAAATATCAAATATTTTTACAAAAACATGAATTTATTCTAAATACGCATTTGCATAATTTTGAATCCATTACACAAACCAAATTAGAATCCCAATAAGAAATGTCTCGTGAACAATTCTAGGTCACCCAAAGGTGGTCAAGTGATTCTAGAATGGTAGCCATAACTCTAAGCTTTAATCTAGAGTTCCAAACTCTAATTAATTGTTTCATGTCAAACATGAACATTTTGACCTAATTACAAGCATATTGTGTTTATACTTCCAAAGCATCCTAACACAATTTATTAGCCTTATTTCAACATTAAGCTATGTGATCATGCATCTAATACACAAATGAACATAGCTTTGGAGAAGATCAAACATTACCTAGTAAGCTTGATGCAAGATCAAATCTACTTCTCCTTTGTTGAAATTGTTGGAGAACCTCCAAGGTGTCCAAGCTTGATTCCAAGATCTAATATTGTTTCCAATGTTTCCAAGCTTCACTTCAAGATCCAATCTTGATTTCTCTTAGATGAAATGTTGTTGAGACCTCACAAGCTTCTCTAAACACTTCTCTAACTTAGGCTAATCTCTCAAGAATTTTCTTATGCTTGTTATTTTTCTTGTAATTAAAACCTTCATAAAGTTGCTATTTATAGCAAAACTTAGGAATTTTTAATTAATAAAAGTTGTAATCAACTTTTAAGTGGGCTTAATCCAATTTGTCCAAATATGTATAATTAGGTGTGACTAATCTCTATTGTCTCCCACTTTAATTTAATCCAATTAAATCAAGCCAAGGATTAGGAAATGGATTAGTTAAATGTTTGCCATCTTGATTTAATCCAATTAAATCAAGCCAAAACCAATTGTTATTACACACTTACAATTACCATAATATCCTCAAATGGTAGAGATAATTATGATTTTACAATTAAGCCCTTATGTAATTATTGAATTAATCCAATTAGGTCAAAGTAAATAATCAATGTTATCTAATAACACTTGATTATCTTAGTTGATAATTATAATATCGGATATTATCTTTTATCAAAATTAATCGGCTACCCAAGTGCTCATCGAGTACACTTCATATTTGACTCTCTAAGTTTAGCGACACGTTCGTTATATAAGCCTAGCTAATATGTACGTAATTCGGCCACCTCTAAATTCGTGAAGAACACGAACGACCTTTCTGAACTATACAAGTCGAGGTCATCACATATGTTTAACAATCCCTATGTCGTAGGCTATCCGAGTTGTGCTTAGGAAACATAGAATACACCGTCAAGTATCCAAGGCGCACATCCCATGTCGACATGTCCACGATTCTTTACAACTGATACGATCTGCCCTAGGTGATCAGCTTTGGCCAAAGTCTTTAAGAATCGTGACTTTACAAACATGGATACCTAAACCCCTTATGGTACACATATGGGCCGACAGATCCTATCTTGCTTCATACTTAATTACTGAGTGCATCGGTCCAAACCTAACGAACATCTAGAGGCCAGACCATGAAAGGTTTCTGACATACATGGCATCAAAGTGTGGAGGATCTCACACTAAATAAATGTTATCCTATAGTCAAAGGATTGCATATGCTACTCGACTCGAGGAGATTCCTATTGACGATGGTGTGTACTTCCAACTATTAGGAATCACTTGTGAGTCATTCAGTATTCACTCCAATGAATACCCACATGTCTATACGAGTTTCCAAAACTCATGGTACATCACGTTAAGCTATTGGAACTCTAAATCCAATATACGACATGTGTTAGTCTTATAGGTTATAGGAATTCGACCGTATTCCAAAACCAACGACTGAGAATATTTACTTTAAGAATAGTTTACACCTAGTGTCATGACTATTCTAAGGTCGTTGTCATTCTTAACATATCTATACATCAATCTAATACGCATAATGACAATACCATTAATGAGGTATGAAATGAAAAATGTAGTTATTTTATTAATAAATAATAAAATGAACAAATTGGATTGGCACTCCAAGCACCAACTCCATAAATTTTGGGTGTTTTCAAGACTATTTTGGTGGTATAGATACTGTCCAAATCTGCGAAAATAATTCCAGAGCAGTTGGGAGTAATCCTGGATTGTTTGGGACTGTTTTAATGTGTAAAAATATTAGGATGTATGCCCTAAAGTATCATGTAATATTTAAACGAAGTTATTATAATGAATAAACGGTGCATTTTTATTTATCAAATTGTTTGTTTAAAATTACATATTGTAATTACAATGCATATCCGTGATTACTCTTGTGTTTTCAAACTTAGTGTATGAGTGTCATGCATATGAGGATTTAAATATGAAATTAGTAATCCAAAATAGTCGGTAAAGAGTAAACAAAGACGAGTATTTTATTTATGATTATCTACAACTGTGGTCCATTCCATAGTTGTATGATGACCATGATATGAGATTGTTCATGTAGTGACATAGGAATGAAGGCTCATTTTATAGAAATGAACCCAGACATAAATGAATTTCTTTAAAAATTAGTTAAATAAAGAAATTTATATCAATATAATAGATGATCATATATGGAATGATCTAAATCTTTAGTGTAATAGGAACTCTTACATGGTATGCTATATATTTGATTTACAAGAGCGAGATTAGTGTAGCAATCCTGATTAATAACTTCATACTTTGGGGGCATGGTTTGGTATATAGTCGATGACATTTTATATAGATATAGAATCCACTCATTCTTGCGAGAAGTAGATGAGTATCTTCTTTAAGTATTTTTTCGGTACTTAAATAATTAAAGTACCACAATCATTATATTACGAATAGAAAGATAAAATTCGTAATAATTATGAATAAAATTATTCATTGGAGAACAAATGGTACTTAAGGTATAAGAAATAATTAGAGGAGTATAACATACATTACGACCTGACTCTAGTTATAAGATACTCATGGAAGGTCAATCTATGTATAGTGATTATATCGATGGAAGCTGATGTGGCTCAGTATAAAATACATTTGCAGTGATGAGAGTTCAGCTTCAGGTTTTTAGTGAATAACCTGAATTTAATAATTTAGGATATTTGATTAAAGAGTTTTAATCAAACATTAATGGAGCTTGGAGTTATGGGTCTATTTGGTCCCCATACTAGCTCGATACACTATAGGAAACCACAAAATAATTGGAAAATCCTATTATGATCTCACATGAATAACTATATGTTATGACAAATTATTAATATGAATAATAATTAATTCAAATCACTCTTGAAGACTATATTAAATATTTTAATATAAAGGTTGTAATGCAGATGATTATGAGATAATCATATATAAAATTTAAAGAGTTTTAATTATTTTAATTAATTAATTTAATCTTTGATTAAATAATTTTGCTGAAATTTTAGTCATTGTTGAAAAATACAGGGGCTTTTCTCTAGTAGTGTAGTCAACATAATAGAAAGAAAGAGGAGAAAAAATATTCAAGTCCGATCCCCAGGACTGACATATGTTTTTGCTTCGTGAGAAGCTTTCCCTTGAAAGGTTCGTGTGAATACTCCTACAATTGACATCAAGAGCATGTTGAAAAGTATTTTAACTCTATCTTTCGATTTATTTATATTTTCATGTATTTGATGCATGAAAAGTATATATGTCATAGTGAGTAGGCATAAAAATAAATATTTATGAGATAAATATTTTCATGTGATGAATAAAAATAAATTTGTCATAAATTTTTTTGACTCTTACTTTTATTTTATTTATTTGGGAAATGTATGGCTGTAACGATCGATATTCTTATTACTGTTATGTTATAGTACTGTGCTATTACGGGACGAAGATAACATAATATAGAGTATGTTGGGGCATAAATATACTCATGGAACGACCTTGGGGATAACTGGTTAATTCCCCGAAATTCCGATATGAAACTGTATAATGTACCACTACGGATAACCCAGAGTATTTTGGCCATAACTTTCCTATTCGATCTCTGATTTTTATAAATTTTATACCGTCGAAAATCTGAGATCGAGATATACAACTTCCGCGTTGAACATATTTTCAAATTCGGAACAGAAATAGGTTAAACCGTAAGTCACAAATTATGATGAATAGTAATTTCGGACCCAAATGGAAGAATCTCAATCTTTCTCCAAAATTCCACACTTTTTGTTGGATAATATGACCCATAGCGTCACTATTTGCACAGATCATTGTGTTGTTGTAGCAAATTAACTATGTAATAAGGAAATTGCACTCTCATCATTTGTGATTAGATCACCATAGATTTATAAATGAAGAGAGGTCCCTATGATTAGTTCCTGGATTGAGATGATATGAGACAGTATCAGTCCACGAAGGATTAATCATTAAATATCCCTAGTGTTAGACATTATGTCCCATAGCGTCA